>JAJIYU010018501.1:0-11179 GCA_030144865.1 Tinospora cordifolia
GGCGAAAACAGTCTCTATTTGCAAGCAGCAGATAGGCTTGAAAAGAATGACGACGGTGAAGATGCAACAGTGGTGAGCGTGAGCAGTGGTGATGAGTTTGCGATATGTTCTCTGGCAACGAAGATGTTCTCTAGCCATGATGGTCTCTGTTTGCAAGCAGCAGATGAGCTTGAATAGAATGGTGACGGCGAAGATGCAGCAGTGGTGGCAGAGGCGCCGGTGGTGGTGGTGGAGGCAAAGACGAGCTTGAGCAGCAGTGGCAAAGGCGATTTGGTGGTGGGATCAACAGCAAGTCGGACACCTCCGTCTTCTTCTTCTTCTTTTTGCAACAACGCAACCAATGCAACACCATCAACGCCTTCTTGCTGTTAGTATATTAACTGTATATCTATAATACAATATTATACGAAAAATATTTGTGTATATATAATATATCATTTATATATTACTAGTATACATTCCTTTTTTATTTTTTATTTTTTTGTTCCCTGCTCCACTACTCATCTTCGCCCGTTGTAGCTGGCGCTAACCACCTGTAGTGTTGCTCCTGTGCTGTTGGTTTGGTGCCACCAACCGCCAAACATCCCTTTTATGGGCGCCTATACACCTCCGTCATTTTTCTTTTCTTCTGGCGAAAATCGGGAAGAATGTGTAATGAATTGCAAGAGACGACCAAATATGCAGAAAGATCCATGGGAGAAAGCACCATCAAACAGGAAGAAACCGCCATTGTCTCTTCAGATATTCTTTTTCCATTTTCATCGCAATGTTAATTAGAGTTGTGGAATCGAAATCTTACATGAGCAACACAATGCGAAAAGGAATTCTTAGGATTTTTGCGATGAAACAAGCTTGTCGTTGTTGCTTGCAGAACCCATGTGTTGATATTTAAATTTTTTTTTTTTTTAGTTGTATATTGTTGACATATAAGATATTTTTATAATATTTATTACATTTAAAAAAAAAAAATTTATAACACTATTTTTTTCCAATTATATATATCTTGCGTCTCACCAAGTAATTGAAAGGTCAGGAAGTCGCTCACTGGCGCGTATGTCCATTTGGGGATTGACTGGGAGGTTAATCCCGCGGTTTGTGCTTGCGTACGCAAAGCGGGAAATGTCCTTTACGTGGACTTAACGGACGAACGGTAACGGCTTCCTCTGCAAATATCTTTTTCCTCCTTACGACATCCAATTGAAATTGATTGTATTGTTCAACCAAAAACTTTGGCATATCTGCTCTGATTTCTTTCTTTCTTTCTTTTTTACCTTTTTTTTTCCCGTGTTGACATTAAATGAGGGCGACGCTACTGTTCTGCAGATCGGCGCCTGGGCTTTATTTTCATTCACTAAATATGTAATGTTTCTTAATTAATTTAATTTAATGGTTGGTATAATAAATCGGTATCTTAGTTCTGTCCTGAAATAATAACCATCTCCCAGACAAGCCCAAAACGACCCTTTTCCTCTGTCTCTCTCCCTCTTTCTTCCGAAGTCAAATTATATAGATTTCAGGTTCGTGGTTTTCCTTTTACAAATTCCTTTTGCTTGCTTATCGTTGCTTTTTCGTTCATTTTGATCCTGCCTCGATCGCATTCGTAACATAAGCACATTCTTGTTGGCATTTAATGGTTTTTTCTATCTTTTTTTTTTTTAATTCCCAATTAGGATTGTGGGGTTTCAGGGTTTTATTTCTTATGTTCAGTTGTGTGAATGGTGAATGTTTAGGAATTTCGCAGGTAATAGAGGAAAACACTTCATAGAATCAGTGGAAAATGTCTCATTTTTCTATTTCTTTACTGCAAACTCAATTCTGCAATTTATCTGATGCTTATCTTCATTGGCGGGTGAATGGTTAGTGGTTAATTGCTTCTGATTCTCCATTTTGTACTTTTTTAGTCTTTGATTTGCGTTGGAACGGGTACAAGTTCAATTCCCTGATATGAAGTTAAAGTAACTGAATAGATCTATGCCAGTGGACCTCCTCCGCGATGGTCCTTTGAAAATTTTGATCCCTGGTATATGGAGCTTCAGGAACACTGACTTTTGTCATATTTTCATTAATTCCATTATGCGGTTCTGCTGCTGTATGGGATTGGAAGATGGATGTTTATTTAATCGTGATCCAGACATCTGCAAGATATCTTGGTTGAGAGCAATGAAAAGGCCGTAGAATGTTTTTTCTGCTATATGATGTTACTTTGATCCAAGATTTGCACGAGTAGTGTCGATCTTCTAATTGGGATTTCATTATTTTATTTAATTTCTAATTGGATGGTTATTTAATTCTAGGATTATAGTTTGTTTAGTATATGGTCATTAGTGTCCGTTTAGGAGTCATATTAGTTCATAAATATGTTGGGATGTAATTGGAAAAAAAAGTACCATTATTGATTATTGATTAATGAAATATTGACTCCCACGTAACTCATTTCTCTCCTACCTCTCTCGTCTCTCTCAGCACTATGACATCAATTGGAATTAGAGCCTTCTTCCACTTCCCTATGTTCTCTTTCTCCTTCTTGATCTCTTTCTTCTGCATCTTTCTTCTTCTTCTTCTTCCTTTGTTCTTCTTCTCCTCCTCTCTTTTGTACCTGTTCTGGTTTCTAATCTTGTCTTATCCTACTCTTCTCAACAAATGCTGCACGTAATAATTTAAGTATTACAAATTGGATCTTGCTGTTCTCTATGCTGCAGATAGAACCAAAAGAAGAAGGTACTTAGAAAGCAATTTGACAAGTGATTCTGTATGCCAGTATCTTAGAAAGAAGCTTATCTTATGTGCCAGTTCAACTCGAGCCCATATTGGCCTTTTGAAGCCCATAGCAAACTTGATGCTCAAAGGCTTTATATTGTGCTAGTATAGTTGTTCACTTGCCAGATTATATTGATATTTTTAATTGGTGGAAATTCAGTAAATTTTCTTAAGGTCCATAATCTGTATTATTATTTCAATTTGATTCTAGCACCAAGTGTCTAAGCCTTTTATGCTTCTTAATTTGGTACGCCTTTATAGCCATTAATGTTATTGGCACTGCACATTACTTTTACCCTATTTGCATTAGGCCATAGTATTATTATTATTATTATAATAAATAATTATTATTATTATTATTGTTGTTGTTGTTGTTGTTATTATTATTTCCTTCCCTTAACCAATTTCCCGCAATTAGAAAATGACAAAACTCCAATCTTTTAAGCATGTCAACTACTTGTTCTATTGGATGCCCAAAACTCCTTCAAGTTGATTTTCATGGCCTCAAAGACCAAGTTTTTGCACAAAAACAATCTAACTAAGAATTACATGCAGAACTTGTTGACTAATAAAGACATTGTGTCAATTGGCTTCCATGTTTGGGATACAACCTAATGAATGAAGCTAGATCAAATCCCATTCCACTTTATATTGGTAGCTAGTAGCTATTGTCCTAGTACTATTTAGGTACTAATCCGCCTCAAAGCCAAGTCCCATCAGAATCCCCAGATCCTACTCCAATTTTATCATTCACCCTTTTTGAATCCTTTGTTGCCTTTGAATCGTCATTTTCTAAGGAACCTCAATCTCCTACCCACAAGGTTATCCCCAAATTATGTTTCTTTCTAATCTCACCTTAGAGTGAGTTTGCATCCTTAGGAGATCTTCAACCAATGCTTTGAAGGTAATTCAAAGTCATTCCCTCTTAACAGGCATCATGATACTTTTGTCGAGCTCTTTTTCTCATACTCTTGCAAGTTACGTGTTAATATTTGGAGTATGACTGATTGCTTTTTTACTCTTACATCCTTTATCTCCTTGCCTCCAATCCATTTTTGTATTCCTTTAAGAAAATGGGCCCAATGTGCATTTACTTTTTTTTATCTACTGATATGAATATCAGTTTAGTTTTCAAAGAGGAAAAAATCACATCAGTGAAGAAGTTTTGTATTTATTGTGCCAGTTAGTTTTTCTGCATCCGTTTCTTTCTTTCATCTGCACCAGTTCCATGTATATTGTTTATTTTGCATCCTCTGCATAGTTTGAAGATGTGTTGAATGATATTTGGAGCAGTACCATTATTATTATAACTTGTTGGAGCTGAGTTCTTTAAGTCGAGGAGAGTCGATGCAGGATACATGAGTACTGTCAGAGTCTAATTAAAATTTTATTGTTTTATTTGATAATTTACTTTCAGAATTAATTATATTTTGTTTGTGACTTTGGTTAGAATTCCAGTATGTCCTGGATCCTGATTAGGGCCGGTCCTAATTTTTTGGGGGCCTAGGGCTAAATGATAACTTAGGGCCCTAAAGAAAGAAAACTATCATTTTTTTAAGTATTAAAGATAAAAACAGGATTTATTTTAATTATTTTTAATTTCTTATATATATGGGGCCCCTACTCGGGATGGGCCCTGATACTGATGAGTGTCAGTTTATGAGTCATATTAATCTAAATGTACTATTATGTACTTGGAAGAAGACCACTGTTGATTAGTGAATTACTTATTCCTTCTGGATTTCTCTCTCCCCTTTCTGTCTTGTTTCTCTCAGCTGCACCATTATATATTCCATTGCGTTTCCTTTCTATTAGCAGCATAGTTGTTGAACCTGCATAACCAATCTGATTGTAGCTTTTTTTGTTTTTTGATCGAAAATGCTAAGCCTACAGCAGTCAATGCATAGAACAAAAACAAATTTTGGTTGTGCAAATGGTTGTAGAATGAATGGAGATGACTTATACAGGAGAAAGTTGGAGGACTTTTTGCCCTTGTATCTAATCCAATTTCTGTGGAAATTATGAGATACTGTAGCTGGACTTTGTTAATTTTCTACGATTTCTTCATATTTTGCATCTTAACGTAACAGTCCAGCCACTGTTGACTGTTTAATACTTATTTTTTATTTTGTGGTTTTTTATATGTGAGCAAATTTCCTGTGCAATATTGCGAAGAAATTTCAGGTTCTTACACTCAAAAATTTCTTGATTTATTCTCTCCTAATGTTTGGTGGAATTTCCCATATGTAATGATTACATCTTTTGACAAATGAATTTTTACCTAATTTAGCACTTACAATGTCCCCTTAAATTCTATATACAAATTTAAATAAACATATAATATAACTCATTATTACCTTTTCTTTATTTGAGAGAAATTTTTGACAAAAAGATTCTTATATTATTTCATAGAATTTGGAGCCCACATCATAATTGTTTGGTCATCTGAATGTTTTTTCCCCTTAGAATATGGCACTTGTAACTCTGTAGTAGAGACTTATGATTCTATTTTGTTGTTTTGACTGTCAAATTCCTTAATGAATATTAGGTCATATCTCTAAGATTCTTCTTGTAAACTTATATTATCTTCCCCTTTTAGCCAATCAAGAGAAGCTAAATTGTTGCTAGCTTGAAAGTGAGAGGCTGCAAAACTACATTATGAGAAATGGAACCCATAACATTGGCGAATGTTCTAGCTCTACTTCTGTAAGTAGTCAACAAGATGTTGAGGATGACAGGATGATTGCTGTTGTACTGTCAGAAGAGTATGCTAAACTAGACAATGGAGTTGCTGGACGTCTTTCTAATCTAGCTCCCATTCCTGTAAGTTACTTTGACAGTTATTATCATTCTATAGTCCTTCCATGTTTTGAATCTTAGAATCTTATTCTCATGTACACATTTGTATAATTGTCGTGTGGTACACCATATCTTTTGAAATCTTAAAACCTTTTTTTCTGAATAAAAGCTTCAAAATATATTTAAATGTTATTTAGCATTGGATCATATCACTGACAATCTTTTCAAATTATTATGTTTTGATTTGCTCCCTTGTGCTTAGGAGTGTATTTCAGTGGTAAGATTCATAGACCTAATTGATCTTCTGGTTCTTTGCTTCTTTAGGAGATTAAGATCCTTCCTTCTCATCATGTATTTTTCTTAACATTGCTTGTAAACTGAATAAATTGTTTACTAACATTACCTAGAAGTGAGTGCTATAATACATGTCTGATTTATACTATGACAAAGAAAACACTGTTTGTTGCTAGTTATTGAAGGATAAAAAGATGCGGGCTTTTCTCAAACGATTCTTTATTTTAGTATTATTTTATAACCAGTGCTTCTTTCCTTTTGTTTTACAATTCTGAGGACAGGGAACACTGACTAAGCTATCAAAAGTAGTGTACATGTGCTTTTCATACTGCAGTGAGGATTGCCATTGTTCCCTTTTGAAAGCAAGAGTTTAATATGATAATTTTTTTTCCCAACAATGATCTGTGTCCATGATCACTTGTTATTAATTGGTTCTCTTAGTTTAAAAAATTGTGTTTGTTGCACGAAGATGATCTTCTCACCATTTTCTCATTATTGAATTTTTTTTTTTTCAAGTAAGTCTTCATGTTTTCTGCAACATATTTAGCATTTTGACTCTGGGAAATTTCAGCATGTTCCGCGGATTAATTCATTCATCCCTAAGTTGAGTGATGTCAGCCTAGATTACCAACGGCTGCTTCAGAGGTAAATCCTTTATGCCTATTATTAATGATTCTCATTGCTCATTGGGAATTTTCTATGCTAATGAGTTTCAGCCGTGTTAAGCTGTTTGAAATTTCAATTAATGAAACATTTTTTTTAAACATTGTCTTATCTTTTGTGTTTCTACAAAATATAGAAAGTTGATTTCCAACATATATTATATTTTTCAATAGAGAAATGACTTTCCAACTATAAGAAGAAATAAACACTAATTGAGGCAACACTGTCAAGTTCTCCAGGTGTCTTTCATGACCTAGTGAACCTGACTGTGTCCTCTCTAGTGTAGTCCACTTTTTTTTGTAGTAGAATAACACCTCTTTTTGATACATACATCTCTTTCTTTTTCTTTTTCTTTTTTTTTTTTTTTTTCATTTTTGTTTCTTGAAAATGCTGTTAGACATGCATTCAGTTTTCCACTAAATTAGTTGAAGTTCTAAGCTACTGTTTCTCATCAAATCCTCTTCTAGGTTAAATGTTTATGGCTTATATGAAGTGAAGGTCTCTGGGGATGGCAATTGTCAGGTCTGTACTTTTTGCAGCTTTTTGAACTGGTTAAAGATGATTTATGGTAGTCCTCATCCCTGGAGTTAATGCTCTGTTTTGCAGTTCCGTGCCCTTTCAGACCAAATGTACAATTCTCCC
Organism: Tinospora cordifolia; assembly: GCA_030144865.1. Classification (NCBI taxonomy): domain Eukaryota; kingdom Viridiplantae; phylum Streptophyta; class Magnoliopsida; order Ranunculales; family Menispermaceae; genus Tinospora; species Tinospora cordifolia. Next base: position 7,156 of record JAJIYU010018501.1, read on the forward strand.
GAGCATCACAAGCATGTAAGGAAAGAAATTGTAAAACAGGTAGGCTACCAGATTATCCTTGTTAAGCTGGTCAATGTATTTAACTGGTTTGGCCTTGTCATTTTGTAAACTTGCTTATTTTTTCTTAGAGCCCTATACAGCAATCTGGTGGGCCATCTTGTCGCAACCTGAAGGTTGCAGCGTTTGGGTTTTTTCTGTTTTGTTGTTTTTTTTTTCCTTTCCTTTCCTTTCCTTTTCTTTTCCTTTTTTGTCTTGTTAATGTTTTATTTTTTGTTCTTGCGTAGATGCTTTCAAGGTTATAGGTTTCCCCTTGACTTCAGAATTCCTTTTGAGAAAGCTTCTTTAGATTGAAGGTTATTAAGGTGCCTTAATATCCTTACTAAAAAGGATTCCCCGTAATTGGGATCATCTTCATTACTAGCCTAATCCCGCCTTGGCCAAATCGTGTTCAGTGGTTAGAGATATCATGCATGCATAGTAATAATCATAGAATGTTCCTTCATTATTATGTTTATATAGCCATTCTATTGGTATGGATGTGGGATGATGTCAAATGTTTATTTGTCATTCATTCTAGCAATCTCTTAAGTACAAAGTAGAACACTTTAGTGGCTAGCAATGCTCTTTGCCTTGAGTTCATGCATACTTTGACATCGATTCTCTTGTCAAAGAGTTTGTTGTTTTACTGTAGCAATTTGCAACATATTAGGATCTGTAAACTCATGGAAATAGACTCATACTTTTAATTTGACCATTTTTTCTTATGGAGTTCAAGAAGAGGCTGTTTCTTGTGAGGATGAATTATTAAGAACTAAACTGTTCTTTTTTCATGATGGAGAAGATGGCCGATTTATAGCATGCCTGAATATATTCCTTGAAGATCGTTTTCATGCATTGGACACATTACTCGTAGAAGTAAGAAAAGATTGAAAATTGCTGAATACAGAATTAGAGCGCGGTGATTAGAGTCCAGTTTTGTACTTCTGCTATGGCGTTCACTCATTCAAGTCAAATTAAAAGGAAGGTTTCATTCAATGATTCTATCACAGTAAACCACACTTTGTATTTGGAGCTAAGCATTAGACAAATATTTAAGTAAAGAGTTCTAAAAGCAAAAAGAGGAAAGCTAAAATAGGTTATGAATTGAGATACTGTAAGCATATTTGAAAATGTTTAACTAATTAGAAGAATGAATTTTTCAAGTTTACCTGAAGCCATTTAGATGTGAATAAAAAAAATAAAAATAAATAAGTAAATAAAGATTTTCTCAGCTGTTAATAGTGATGTATTTGCTGTAAGAAAGCTTACCTATTTGAACTTCTTTTTCCAGCTAAAAGACTATCAGTCTCTGTACGAAGGCTACGTACCCATGAAATACAAACGCTATTACAAAAGAATGGCCAAGTAAGAGACTTTCTGGTGTATTTATATAATTACTTGGGAGCTTCTACTTTTATGGTTAATAGTTGGAAGTTTGGAACTTGAATGAAGATTAATTTCCTGCATAATACAGATCTGGTGAGTGGGGCGACCATGTTACCTTGCAAGCAGCAGCTGATAAGGTTTGATACTTCTGTCTTTGTGGTACTACAACCATCTAATCTAGGGAACATCACCCTCACGAAGGGCACATCCTAGCAGCCTTTTCTTCTTCTTTGTTCTATTATTCTATTAATTGTCTAAATGAAGATTGCAGTTTTATTGAATTGTATGCCAATACATGTGGGAGATTTGTGCAAAAGGTTGTCCTTTTTGAACATTAATAGGTTTCCTGACATGCTTTCCTTTACCTCATATAATGTTGAAAGTTGCAATGGAGCTCCACTAGGGCATCTTATTTCTATGTTCATCAGTAAGCATCATGCACTAAAAAAGTTATATTGGTGTTATTTGTGTTAATTTTTATGTATGCACTTGATATACATAGTTTGACCTTTGTGTGACAACTATAGCATTTAGATAAAGTAGTTTCCAACAGAGTATTACAACCTTGCTATTTCGGTTGCGGATGTCCTTTGTTTGAACCTCCTTACAAGCACATCTGCTTGTTTATCAATTATGTGTGTCCTTTCTATTATAAATATTGCCCATCAACTATCACGTCCATGAAAGGGAAGTGTCAGTATCTATGTTTGACATGCTATACCCTAAAAATGGAGTTCTTGGATCAAGTGATTTTTAACTATGTAATTGTAGTGGAATCTTGATACCATGTGCAGAGATGTTTGTCCTCTATTAATTGAAATGTTTTGACACCCATTCAGAATCATGATGGTGCGTCTAATTGATATATATTTGGATGCTGCTGATTATTTATTTATTTATTATTTCAGTTTGGAGCAAAGATATGTCTTCTGACATCATTTAGAGATACCTGCTTTATTGAAATTAATCCACAGTCCCAAGCTCCTCAACGAGGTAGGAATGCTAGCTGCTATTTCTTGATTATTGTTGATTGAAGTCTCTCTCTCTCTCTCTCTCTCTCTCTCTCCCCCCCCCCTTCCTTTTAACATTGAAAACTTTCCTGTTGCAGAATTGTGGTTAAGCTTCTGGTCTGAAGTACATTACAATTCCTTGTATGAAATGCGGGGTTAGTTCCGTCGTAACCCTGTTCTTTTATTACTATTATTTCAAATTGGAGTTACTTCACTTGCATTTGCACTAATGTGTCTGTTTGTTGCATGGTATGCGTGGCAGATGCCCCAATTCAGCGGAAGCCCAGGAAGAAACATTGGTTATTTTAAGGTAGTAGAAACTGTCATTGATATAAAATCACAGGAAGAAACATTGACTTGGAATTTCCTTTGTGCATATATTTGTTTTTGTTGTTAATTTAATTTATTTTTAACGTTAATTCGTGTAGTTGTATTAAATATCTTCTTCCATTGCTTGCTCTAATGTCATTGTTTACGCCATTTGATCACTTGAACCTTTCTGTAACTTTTTTTTTCTTGATCTGTTTCCTATTCCCGCTGGCGGGGGGATTCTCTCTCGCATCTTTTCTCTTTCCTTTTGGGAGACGTCTGGATGCCTTGCTGTGTTATGATTTGAATATGTATGAACAAGATTGAGCATTGACTATTCACTCCTTTATATAAACAGGGATTGTTTAGGTTGACGTGTAATTTATATTGGTCACAATTGCCACACTGGCTAAAAGTAGTCCTACTTGTTCAACAATTAAATATATAAATATAAATATAGATATAAGGGCAACCCCAATGGGCGCTCAATGAGCGCCGGGCTGGCGCCCATTAAACGCCCCAACGTGCCATATCATCATTTAAAAAAAAAAAGTTCTGGGAGTGTTGAGCACTCAGTGCAGACCGAACGCTTTACACTCCCTTTATATAAGTAAACAAATGTCTGCAACGCATTTAATGCGCTGTAGACTATTTGTTTTATTTTTTTTATTTTTTTAATAAAAAGATGACAGGGCGTATGAGCGGGCGTTTATTATATTCAACGCCCGCTCAAGCGTTGAAGTTGCCCTAAATATATATATATATATATATATATAGTTTTTTTCTTTTTGGGTCAGTTTTTATTGCATTAGTAATGGTTGATTAGCTATGCTAAAATAAAAGCTTCTTTTATAAATAGTGTTTAGTAACAAATATTGCAACCTCTAATTTTAATTTTATAGAGATTGAACATTTGATAAACAACATTTTTATCTCTTATCATAAGATTAATTAATGCCTTTTATAAAAATATATATTGTTTTATTCAGTATATATGATTGATACAATATAGATTGTGACAAATATCAATGATGTAATCACAATATTAAGAAGACGTGGAAATGCTCTAAAAAAATATGATCTCTTTTTTATTACATTTAGACATTAAAATTGATGTTGCATTATCCTTAAAGATATTTTTTCTATCAAAATGAATAAATAAATAATGCATTATGTCTTAAGACTTATATTTAATAGATTTGCATTGTAAGAGAATAAATTTATTATGAAAAAATTTTGCATCTAAAACAAAAGAATATATACAAAGATAAAATATAATA
>JAJIYU010018502.1:0-11179 GCA_030144865.1 Tinospora cordifolia
CTGCAGCCTGCAGCGCCTTTTATTAAAATTTTTTTTTTTAAATAAAAAAAAAAAACAGTCACCAAGCGCTCGGTCTTCACTGAGCGCTTGGTGACTGTTATTGGCGTTAGACGCCCAACAATGGGCGTCTGACGCCAAGCTGGGACATTGAGCGCCATGTAGGCGCTCAATGTCCCAGCGTTGGGGATGCCCTGAGGTTTGATGAACGACTGCCATCTAATGTAGTTGCAATCATGGCTGGTTGCGACGTGACTGTTGATATGGCGTGACTACTATTTACTGTTATCAGATAATTTAGATTATAACTTTATCTTTAAAAATGGTGAAGTATCCGTTCATGTGACATTCAACGAGTTAGATTCTAAGATTAGCCTGAAATTAAAGATCATCGTAGGACATTAGACTTGATGCCAATGATCAGATCACTGCAAGAGAAAGTTAACATCTAGCACCTATAAACACTTGGTTACTCGTGGGACGTCTTTCCAAGTAGATCATAGGAGATCTTTTTAGAGTACCTACTAGAGTACTCACATTGAGCCACAACCAAAAGAATTTTAGGTTACAGTGATACGAGAATAGTTAGAAAATTTTATGAGGAATAAAGTATGGACTCTAGTTCCTTAAAATGATCAAGGTGACATTGTGAGAAAGAAGGTTAGGTTAGTTACTGTAATATTCTACATTGATTCGATATTAGAGTAATGTTCAGGTTAAATGAGTAATTGTAAGTTTATTAATATCAAACGCTTTTTGAGAGACTTAGGTTTCAATCTTGTTAAAAACAAAATCCTATACCCATTTAGTAGTGACTAAGGTAAAAATAATATCGATACATAGTGGGTCTGTGTTATTACAATTACAAAGAAATATAGACCCAAAAAAGGATTATATTATTACAAGGGAATTGCTCTAGCAGTAAGGCTAAAAGCAATTAGAACGTTATGTTGCTTATGCTTACTACAAGGATTTTACACTACAACAAATAGACGTAAGTTGTAAATGGTGTTATTTAATCTTTTATTGCATTTCAATTGTCAAATAACACTTTTTTTTTTCTTCAGGTGTACTTTTAATTAGGCCTGATAAGAAACCTTGAGAATAGAAAAATGTTTTAATTAATACTTTGTTTTCAAATGAGACAACTAATTTATTGAAATTTATAAGTAGGCCTAGTGTCTCAATATCAAGTTGGAGAAGATCTTTTGGGAATCGACTTCTGCAAAGATAAGATTGTTGTTTGGAAAGAAAATGTGATTAATTGTAATATCCAACAGAATTTTAAAATAAATAATAATTAATTAATTAAATAAAAATAAATATGGTAAACTAAAATTGTTTAGATTGTAGTGGCGTGCATGAAAATTTTTATGTGCAGTGGACTACATAGAATGTCATAGGCAAACAAATTAGAAAATTTTAGAAGAAAGCATTATTTTATGTGTTCACAAATGAGTCATACTAATAGTCTAAATAAAGTTATAAAGTTGGACTAGAATAAAAATACCAAAATCATAAAAAAATGTACCAAGGAAAAAAAAAGCAAGTTGTAGTGTGCTAGAAGTTGTCAGTATAAACTCTCAATGTGAAGTTAAATAAAATATGTAAACACATGCACACCATGTCGGGCATCTCATTTGAACTAGTGAAAATAAAAACTTTCCATTCAAGAAGACGGAATCCTAGCTATGCATCCAACGGCTATGACTATCCTAACATTCCTAATGCAAATCGCAAGAAGGTCTAGAGGGATTATCTAGAGACACACGGCAAGATGAGAGGGAAGATCAAAATTAGAAAGTAGGAATGTGTGGACTGAAGTATGGAGATTCTACCAGATGAGATTCTACCCACTTGCCCTCAACTCGATAATCAAGAATATGAAATAATGTATACCTCTCTTTCCCCAGCTATATAAAATAAGTTAATAGTTATTAGTGTAGCTAGATAGTTATTAGTTTAGCTATCTAGCTAAAGATGACATTGAACCTTAATTCAACTTGTGCGCCATGTAAACCCTAACACCTGGTCGCCACCTCTTAGCACATTTTTCACATGAGCTGGATGATTTATTCCTTGGACCGCACAAGGAGAACTTTGATTTTTGCATGTAACCTTGACCAAGTTACCCAAAGATCCCTTAAGATAATACCTTCTTTTCTTGGCGCACCATGGGGATCCTCATCTTTTGTTTTGGCCATCTTCTACCTCCCATCACCACACTAGCCATCTTCCACAATTAGACAACCACTTTTCTACCTACAAACTTAAAGAAAATTAGCCCTGTAGAGATGCCCCTATAGTTGCATTGGAGGCAAGTGTTGAACATTTGGGAGTGAGAGCTAGAGTGTTGAAGAAAGGAGAAATTCCAGCCAAGGGAGAGAGGTGTATTCTAAGACTAGTAGTGTGCTTTTCCCATCTTCTTCTTTCCCTAAAATGTGATTTGAGTTTTGAAAAATCACTAAGTCAAGTTGGTTTTGGTAAAGATCCAAGCTAGGTTTCAAGGAGCATCTTTAGGCCTTTTTGAGCAAGTTGAGGAGGACATGACCTGGTGAAAGTATAACTCCATTTCATTAACCTAAATAGGCATTAGATTAGTAGGAGTTCATGTGGGCATATTTGATTATGTGTTGTTTATGATAGGGTATCAAGAACACACAAAACAACCCAAGGTTTATGGGTAGGAATTGGCCATGTAAGGCTAGTTTGGTAAGCTTTTAAGGTCAGCAATTGAGTGAGAGCTATTTTTTTTCTTTTTTTTTTTTGCTAAAATTGATTTGCTTAATTGACTAGCCTACTCGAAAGCGAAAGCTGCCCTGTGTAGTTTCGGCAGACATGTTGAGTAGTTTTGGGTGAACATTAGGCCACCTGAACCCTTTGGTTTAGGCATCATATCAACACCTTAAAACCCCTAGGATAAGTGGTTTGGGTCAGCCAAAATCAGTCCATAACACTGGGACATTACCCTTGCCATGACAATCATCATCCATTTTGGAGCATTATGAAGCCCTAATGAAACCATGACCCCTTGCAGGTCAAAAAAAAAAAAACAAAAACAGCCCTTGAATAGTTGTTTAAAGTGTGAGAAAAGTGCATAAGAAACAGTAAGAGAATATCCTAAAAATCAACCCAACAATGGTGCATGAATCTACATGATTTTATGGAGCATGCAAGTGGCACAACTATTGCTACTTTTGCTCCTAAATTAACACCTTTTGTACATGGTTCCATACCAAGTTTAGGGTAAAAAATAAGAGGTTTGAGTCACTATTAAGATGTTCCATAATCAGTTGCATGCTTCATGTGCAGAACAACCCAAATTGAGTTAAGAAGGCATCACAATACTTAAGGTTTTAGGTGCACAAGACGTGGTTTCATGGGACATGGAAACCGATCCTATTTGGTGGAGTTTGAGACCATAGAACCAATGATATATTCACTAATTTATACATCATAAATCAGCAAGGTTCATGGAGAAATCCCACACCAAATTGAGTCAAAACAAGGTATGAAATTCCATGAGTTAATACATGCAAATTGGGTGGAAACCATGGTTTATGAGATACATTATCATCCACCATGAGAAGGTTGGACATGGTAAGTAAACATTAACTAAAAAAGTTGTAAAACACCCCTAAGGTACTAGTTTTATAATTTGGTAGTCTCACTTAAAAGAATGAAAGCCACTTAATTAGAAGAGCATATGAAGTTTACAAAAGGGTTACAAATTGATAGTCTAATTATGGTAGAATGACTGAACAAGTGAGATTATGATCAGTAATATTTTTACTTTGGATATACTATATGTTGATGTTCATCGAGGATCAAAGGATTCATGGGATACTTGAGGAGCCATGCATTTGAGGTGGAGACGATACCCTATTATTAATCTTTACATTAGATGGATATGAGATAATGAATTGTTTGAATACCTTATATGAACCTTATAGACAAGCTAGTATCCTTTATTTCTTTTGATTGATTGTTCTTTTCGTTGTATTGAACACGATATGTGGCATGTTTTACATGATCTGGAACTTGGGTTATTTATAGAACCTTGTTGATCATGTTCATTGTATTAGTTGCAATATGTATGATAAACCTCCAATAAACTATCCTATCATTACAATTAGAACCTCAATATGTCCAAGGAAAAATAATTTTATAGTTATCTCCACATTGTTGCTACACATGAGCATCACTCATTCACCCAACTTTTCTCTAACTATTCTAAAAAATATATTACACTCGAGTTAGCTTCTAAATAAAACTACAAGTATCTTGTTTGCCTCAGTTGCTAAGAAGAACAAGGTTGAGTTTGCTTCTCCAATTACACATAAGCATCAATCCTTCACCTAAAGCAACTTTGTAAAGGTCAAAACTAATGTTGAGATTCCTTATGCCTCCAACATGCCATGTCAATAGCTTCATTAATCTTAAGGAGATTGATTGACACCAATCACAACTAATGTTGATCCCATTGTATGCATTTTTTTCATACGTGATTCATTTATGTCATAATTAATGTCCTTGGTCTTTTACTTTTAGGACCTATTTAGATCCCTTGTCTCCAATTTTGGGGTTTGCTCTATCTAGCTAATTATTTCCATGTACTCTTCTTAAATCGAGGACATGAGCTATGCATATCCACTATGTCGGGACCCCTTCTCTGAGCCAAGGGCGACTCAACCGGCACAGTGGCCTGACGAACCCTCTCACCAAGTCGAGTTCGCTCGACCACTGTTAAGCCCTTTCCAAATCTCATACAATCAGACGATATCAGAATAATTGAAACACTTAAAAGCAGAAGTAAGCATCATACAAGTGGAATCATTCCATTTCACATTAGTTTAGTCCAAAATACAAGTTTTAACCATTTACACGAGTACAATAATGACCAACCTCTAAACAAAAGACCAAAAGAAACAGGGACAGAAATCATCAGGGAAACTAGGCGATCACTACGCCTTTCCCTTTATCAGTCGCTGTAGAACCTGAAATAATGATAGAGTAGTAAGCCTAGATTCAACATGACTCAGTGAGTAGAAAGATCAGCATGTCATCCATAACTAATATTCCAAAACAATGCATGTATGCATGAGCAGTAAAGATGGTATGACATTCGAAAACATGGTATAGTGTGAAAACAGTTATAAATAGTGCAGCAGTTTCAGAAAAACATCTCAAATCAATACCAGTTAAAAACATATCTAGGCCAGGTTAACTCAACAAACCCAACCTATGGTCATCGCTCGAGCGGGTCCTGAGTCAAGCGTACTGGCCACTCGAGCGGGTCGTAAGCTAGGTGTACTCTACGAATACCCTAACCCCATGCTCAGTCCTTGAGTGCCATGGCTTGAGTACGTCGGAAGCTAGGTGCATTGATCATATGCCCTAACCCCGCGCTCGGACCTCGAGTCTAACCTCAATTACATCAAGTACCCTAACCCCGACGCTCGACCCTCGAGCCTATGGTCTCACTACCAATGTACATCTACACATCTCGAAATCAATCAGATGTATCTAAATCATGTGAAACCATTTAAGCCATGTTATTTCACACAAGTTTTGTACAAGAAATAAAAGTTATAAAAAATACCTAAATCAGACTACTCACCTCGGGTACTGCGCATTGATGTCCTATCGACAACTGGCCCAGTCCTGTAGTACTCTCTTGAATATGCATCAATAATAACTCAACTCAGTTCCATCCATACGGTGGCTTAATCCACTAATCTCACTGTCCCTAATCGGTGCCGTTTTGGTCAATCGGTCCAACTTGGTTAACTCTAGTCAAGGTGGTCATCCTAGTCACTTTTGGCCAATTTGTACCCAAATTGGGTCAACATAGGCCATTTGGGTCAAAATTGGGTCAAAGGGTCAAAATTTCTAATTCCCATTACTTAGGCACATTTTTAGCTTATGACCCTAACTGCACAACAATTTTTTTGAATTTTCCAATGGGCAATCCGTAGATCAGATTTGTGCCAAAATTTTCAGATCTGTTCTAGACTCCTCAAGTCTTCCCCAGATTTTTAAATCATGAATTTAGGACTTTATTTGATAGTGCTTTTAACTGACGTATCAGGGTCTTTGTGTTCTCGGTTTTTATGTAATAGGTAGTGACTGTTTGCCTAATTTGACCTGCTTATCAATATTAGAATGCTTTGAGATTTGGTAGGCATAATCTAGACATACTTAGGAATTTATCCACAAAATTTCAGATCAATCCACTGGGGTTTGGCCATTAAAGTTAATCTCAGAATTTTCAGTTAGATCACAAGAACTTCTGGGTTCACACTTCCTAGCAGTAAATTTTCTAAATTTCTTGTGATCAATCCAACTGTTGGATTTGGGTAAAAATTTTCAGATTTGATCTATTCTTCCTAAAACGTTACCAAAATTTTATTTCACAATTTTTGGACACCATGTACTAAGGTTTTTAGGTGTACTAACAGACAATGTGAAAATCTGGTATACCCTGTGACAGGCAGTCACTTAGTGAATTAGTTAACCTACTTCCCAATTTTAAAATGCCCTGAAATTTGGTATACGTACTATTGACATATCCAGGGACCTCTCCACAAAAGTTTAGCTTAAATTGCTTTCATTTGGTCAATCAACTAATCCCCCACTTTTCTATTTATGTAACAGATTATTCTACGATTCAATCCCCTATGGTTTTTGAGTGCCTATCTATTCTTATTTCTAACACTAATCCGAGGCTATTTCTTTCTATTTTTGTAAGAGTTAAGATCCTAAAATCCTGATTAATTAAGTCTTACTCAAAACAGCAAGCAACCCTAACCATATTTGCTTTCAAACATTACTCCAAAACATGGTGTGCATAAGGATGTTTTCGAAATTTTTCTAAGTCCATAATACCTAACTAACAAGGCATGTTTTCAAGCATACAAAATCTAAACCACAGAGGCTTTTGGTTCAATGCTTTTACCCTTTTGTAGTCCCAAGTATGGGGTTCAAAACGCCTGGTCTTGGTCCGAACGGACACCTCTAAGTACCCAAAATATTGTCTTCAATCTGGTCTCTAAGCTAGTTTTCCTGCAGAAACTGTTAAAACAGTTAGTCAGATAGCTACTTCATAGCCTTATAAAATAGATTTTAGGCTCCAATATTTGATTTCCACCACTTGGCCACGAAATTACATGAAATAAGGAAGAAGAAGAGGGGTTTTACCTCTAGAATGAATTTGAAATGGCCTAGGAACCGAAACTCTAAAGATTGATTCAACACATAGTTTCAGCTTTTTTGGGTTTCTAAGTGTTGAACAACACGTTTTCTCGGCAGGTTTCATCTCTACTGGTCGTGAAATGGCGGGTGAGGCTTGTAGGAACTTGAAGAGGAGTGTGAGGGCTTTCCAATGAGTGGTCTCTTGCTCAGTTTGGCTTAGGGACGAGGGAGAACGAAGTAGTTGAAGTTGGTTCCTCAAACATGCAAATAACATAAAAAATGGTGGTTTTGTTGCATGATTTGGGGGGTCTTCTTGCATGGCAATACTTTACCTACAAGATGCACAACTGTCCCCTGCTTAAGTTCTGTCCGGCGGAGCTGCCGAAGTGCAGAAATCCGGGGGCCAAAAATCGGTTCCAGTTGCTGGTTTCTCGTTGGAAAAAGAAGAACAAGAGGAAGAAAAGGAGAGGAAAGAGAAGGAAGGAGGACGCTGGGCCGGGTGGCGCGATGGCTGGCCTATCGCCAACTCGGCCTGTGCTTGTGTGGCCCGCCCAGAACGGGCTTGGGCAGTCCAGGCCCAACGCCTGTGCTGCCAGGTCCATTATATATATATTTTTTATTTTTTTTCTTCCTCATACATACATGTATACACCTATGTATATATATATATATATATTTATATCAAAATTCTACATTTTTTTTAAAATCATCAAAAATTATTTTATCATCATTTCTCATCATTTATATAATTATTTTTTTAGAAATTGAATAATCTACCAAAAATCACATTTTTCTCCTAAAAACTCGATAAATTTCTCTAAAAATTTCATAATTGTTCCAAAAATTTATTAATCAATGCTAAAAATAACTTCCCTCAAGAAATCACATTTTCCTCCTAATCCCATGTATTTCTACTCAAATTTGTATTTTTTTTCCATTATTCACATTTTCTCCAATAAATAATTCAAAATTGAGAAAAATTTAGATAAATCCATGTATTTCTATTAAAATTTTAGAAAATACATACTTTGGACCCGAAAATGTTTGTGTACAAAATCATGGGTCATCACACACTGTTATTTGAGAATCTATGATTAGATATGGAATCTACAATGAAATTTGTCTTGAAACCATTAATATCAGTTTCTATTCTAACAATGACATTTCATTTTGACTCATAATATCTGACTTGGCCATGCAAATCTTTTTTGGGTTTTGATTGGATGTGGTAGGGATCGTCCCTATCTTGGAAAGTGCCATTCTTGCAATTCTTCATTTGACTTAAAATTTCTCAGGCATTCAAATTTGCATCCCCTAATACAGCAAAAAGAGAAGCCACGATTCTAGCCATATTCTATATTATTATTCTTCCACTTTTGGATATTGGTTTGTTGTTCTAATTGTTGGGATCACTACAAGTGTACTGAATCACAATAGTAATACATAATAAGAAACCGAATATTGTCATCAAGGGAATAGTGTATGGCTAAAAATCCTAAATTCCAATCTAATATTAGTTTCAACTTTATTAAGGTTAAAAACTAAATTTGAATGTTGTAAACTTAAGTTAAATCAAAAGCAAGTGAATACTAGTTTTGAAAACTATAATCAACGAAGTTTTTAGGATTGTAAAATCTCTTGTGATCCCCCCTAAGTCCTATTTCGATTGATCTGATTCTTTATTCTGGAGGTTATAATACTTTCACTAAAATCCACTTCTAAGGTGTCTTAATACCTATTAGTCTCATTCATTAATACCGCCTCCCAAGGCATATAGTTAATAACCTAATGTATTAAAATCCTAATGCTTGTGCAACCTCCTATAAAATTAACAACCTCCCGGTCAATTTGTAACACTCCACATTTTAATTTAACACGTAAATTAATTTAAATAAAAATAAATATTTATAAATACATATATTTATATGGACTATGCATGTACATATGTGCTAATCACACACATGTATTAATAATACATGTTACGAGCATAGATTAATTTAAATTAAATTATTTATGAAAAAAATAATTGGTGTCTATAAAATAATAAAATTCAGGTGGAATTATAAATAAAAAATAAAAAATAAAATAAAATAAATATTTATTAAATGGGTAGTGTTTACTTATGTAACATTAAATTTATGATTAATGATGAGGGTGGTTATGGGATGCATAAATATGTAAGCATGGAATGGTGATTGAGAAATAATATACATATATATATATATATCTATAGACACACATAAAATAAAGTGGGTTTTGAGATAAATTTTTAAAAAAATGTTAATAGTTGGGTGTTTTGAGACATCCTATTCAAAATTTTTAAAAATTTTTTTAAAAAAATATAGACACACATAAAATAAAGTGGGTTTTGAGACACACAACATTTACTTCTTTTTTTTTTTTGTCAAAAAAGAAGTAAATGTTGTCAGTTTACATAGTATACTTTATGGTTTTGTTTATATCATTGTTATACTCAAAGGTTTGATTTTTATTGGTCTCAATGTTTGTTTGGTACGTAAGATACGATAAAAATATTTTTTATAGGATAAGAAAACAAATATTAGATGATTATATTGTGAATCATTTTCTAATGTAATGACTTTTTATTTTTTAAAATGATCATATTTGTGTATAAAATTTATTGGTTGATGAGAATAGCCATTTGGTGATTTTTTTCTCAAAATAAAAAAAAAATAATGTTGACTAGTTTTGATAGTGTTCATGTAAAACTTATTTACTGATAGTTGAGTGTTTATATATATTTTTTCTTATTAAGAAATGTTTATGATCGACCTTCATGCATTTTTGTATTGAAAAAGAATTTGGTTAATGTTGTTTTTTTCTTTCTTTTTTTTTTTTTAACTATTTTGTTAGGCAATTTGCACTTTTCACATAAGACTTATTTACTGTTAGTTGGATGTTGAATTTTTTATTTTTATTTTATAAAGAAATGCAAGTCCTTTTTTTTTTTTTTTCTTTTGAAGAGGTAAGATTAAATTATGGTTATTAATTTACATAATATACTTTATGGTTTTGTTTATATCATTGTTATACTCAAAAGTTTGATTTATATTGGTCTTAATGTTTGTTTGATATATAAGATATAATAAACATATTTTGAATAGGATAAGAAAAAAAAAATTAGAGGATTATATTAGATTGGATATGATAGAATAAAAGTGAATAAGATGAAATAAATTAAAATAAGTTAGATAAATCACTTTCAGTTTTTTGCATTCTACAACCAAAAATTTCATCTTTTTACATCAAAATAATGTAATTTTTACGCCATTTATATTTTTATATTATTTGTTTTACATTTTTACTACTTTTTTAAAAAATAATTTTTTTTAGTAGATTCATACTTCGTTATGTGTTATACATAAAGTAGAATGAACACTATATCGCTCTTAGTGTTTGTTTGGTATATGAGAAAAGATAAGAAATATTTTATAGAGGATTACATTGGATTGGATATGATAGAATAAAGATGAATAAGATTAAACAAATTAAAATAAGTTGGATAAATCACTTTCAATTTTTTGGATTTTATAACCACAATTTCCAACTCTTTTTTAAATTTTTATGCAAGTTATATTTTTATACTTCTATTATTTGTTATACAAGATTCCTCCATACCCTTGAATCTCTATGTGTCCTATACCATGTAGGGACTAAAGATGTATGATCTTCCTCACTTTGTGTCTTGACAAAAATATGTTTCATTTTTAAACTCATTTTAGTCTTTAGCTTAGGTCCTAAAATTTTTTCTTAATGATATGCTATGCCATCCTTGACAACACCTTGATTTCTTCGTAAGGTCTTTTCTTAGACTGTAATAATCCAAAATTTTGTCAAATAATTAAAGATAAATAAATTTAATGAAATTAAATGAAATGAGTTAAGTGAAATAATTTCGAAGATTTTAAGACATCTTTGGGTGCAAATTGTGGGTTGGCAAATGAAAAATAATATATGTAGGTGATAT
>JAJIYU010018503.1:0-11223 GCA_030144865.1 Tinospora cordifolia
TTTGTATAATAGACGTATTATTATTTATAAAATATAATATTTTTAATATTTAGTTTTTATTAGTCGTATATTTTTATATATGCGATATTTTTGTAATATTTACCATTTTTCGTATACAATTGTGATTTTTTCCTTTTTTCAAATGTATTATTTGGCTCTTAATTAAACTCACTATTTTTTTTTCCTAAGTTAAACCAAGTTCTTTCTATCTCTCTTGTTTTTTCAACAATAAAAATTAAAGATTTATCTTATTATGGTCACCTCATAGTTAAGGGCATCACCAACTCTAATTTCATTTTTTTACTTCATTTTGAAATTACTTCAATACTAAACAGTAATTTCTTCTCCAATTCATTATTCAATTTTTTTACTCCAAAAGAAATATTATCAAAATATTATTTTTTACCTCTTTTTTATTTTATTTTTTATGATTTTTATAATATAAATTTTATTTTACATATTTACTAAATATTATGTTTTATTATTAATTAATTAATAATTAGTAAAAATATATGAAAAAAATTTTAATTTATTATATAATAATTAATTAAAATTAATTAATTATATAATAAGAATAATATCAAATTTAGAAAAAAATAAATACATTAAAATGTGTTATATAAAATAGTAAAATAAATAAAAGTAAATAAAAATTTTAAAAAAAATTAAATCTTTAACTGAAAAAACCTATAAATTTTACTTAAAAATTTTTAGAATGAAGAAAAACTTTTAAATGAAAATAAAAGTAAAAAAGAAACTGAAAAAAAAATAAAAAAATAAAAAATGGAGCAAAACAACACCATTTTGGCCCTTCTCGACGCTGGGTTTGGAGATGGCCTAGCAATATTCCTATAATTATCTTCTTTACTATGCCAAGCCTTAGTTAATCTCCCTCCTCTCCACCCCTTCCACCATTCCAAAGCTTCTCCTGCTTTTGCCCTTTTTTTTTTTTTTTTTTTTTTTTGCAGACAAACCATTTTCACATTTTTATTTCCATCATTAGAGAACAAACTTGTCTACAAATAATGAAATAACAAGATTTTAGACTGTAACATAAGTATTACGTATATAACTTGCATGAAGTAGTAGATAACCTAGAGAACTCATAACTATAGACTTATTCATATTACATATATAACTTGCATGAAGTAGTAGATAACTTAGAGAACAAACAGGTTTGCATCAAATAAAAATATGAATAGAGGTCATGCACTTAAATACAAGTACAAAGATCTACTTATTTCTATCATTTGCAAGGAGTGTGATTTCTTTGAAACCCCAAAGTTTGTAAGGTAGTAGCACCTTGGGGCATTTCTTCAGGCAAATTCAAGTTTCTTCCCAGAGTCAATAGTTCCTGCTGGACCTCAAGTTGAAATCAATTCAAAATGAAAAAGTTGGGAAGAAATGGAAAATAAAAATGAAGAAAATAAACCAGCAACTCAAGTGAACTACATTATTATTTATGTATTTGGATAAATGCAGTTGGCTCATTAACTTCTCCGAGTTTAAATAGTGTAATGAGTTGCATTTCTTTCTATATGAGAAATTGAACTATGAGTTTAAGCAATTTAATATATTAAATATCTTTCTATTTAAAATTAAAATTTAGTATCTTCTCTTAATTATTTCCCTTTCTTGACAAAAACTAATATTCTATAATCTTTCGGTTTCATTTTCTTTTTGTTTTATTTTTACTCTAGTAAAACTAATATAATACTTGCTTTAAATAGTAAAAAAATAATAGTAATAATAATAATAATAATAATAATAATAATAATAATAATAATAACAATAATAATAATAATAATAATAATAATAATAGTTGGAGGAGAAGACGGAAGAAGAAGATGAGCAATACTATATCCGTGTCATCTGTTTTGATTTTTTTAATAAACATTGATCTTCTTTAAATGTTTTTAAAGATATGGTGTTGTATAATCATAAACGGCTCAAAAAATTTTAAAAGAAATTAATGCTTATTTTAATGTGTCATATATTTTTCTAACAATAATAATGTTTACATGTAATTGGTACCATTCAATATTGCTACGTATGTGCACGCACTAGACAATTTTTTGTAAATTCTTCAAAATATTTTATAATCTTCTTCATCTTTCTTTTTCTATCTCTCTATTCTTCTTCCTCATCTTGTTCATTTTGTGTAAGAAAAAGGAAAAAAAAAAAAGAATCACAGGAAGAAGAATAGCAAGGAAGAGGAGGAGAATGAAGATTTGGGTTGGGGTTTTTTTTTTCTCTGAAGTTTTACAAAAAAAAAAAAAAGGCTATAGTTCAGCAAAATCCCACAGTTTCAAAATTCCAAAAGTATGCATTTCACTCTGCATATCAAAATTCAATGAAATTGGATGTAGAGAACAAGGGATATTGCCAACTTAGATGTCTATGCACAATATATTAAAAAAACCCAAAGACATTGCCACCCAATTTCCCAAATCTCAAGGACCTTGGAAGCAAGAAAATTCTATCCAAATTCAGCATTACTATACGTCATTAGTAGGGATGGGCAGAGGAAAGTGACTCCTCGCAGGCATTTATGATTTAATTTAAAAAAAAAAAAAAAAAAAAAAAAAAAGAAGAAGAAGAAGAAGAGGAAGAAGGAGAAAATAGATGGCAACTTGCTTCCAACTTTCATTGCATTAATTGATTTCAAAATGGGCACGCAACTCTTGCTTCTAACTTCTCATGAATTATAATTACTATTATTACTGTTATTATTAAAAAGCCCACAAATAACAGCTTATCTGGTCCTAATATTTTATATTTTTATTTTTTTGGATTTTTCTGCTCTTTTATCTTGGGTGCAAATTTTTTTCCTGGGTAATGCTTGAAAAGCTAAGAAAGGTAATTTAGAAACGTCGGTTTCAGATTTAAATATTTTTCGGGTTCTGGGTAGCAGTTTTTGCTGAGCTTGATGATGATGATGAAGTCTTAAGTCTCATTTAAATAGTCATCACTTGGGCGGCTTTGTAGTTGCCGACAGCGTAGGGAAAGCTGAATTTTCCTCTGCTTCTTTCTAAGGTTTCTCATTAGATTGTTTAGCGTCTGAAGATTTCGTGGTCTGTTTGTTTGTTGGGGTAGATGACCAAATCTAACGGAGGTTTCGAAGTTGCATTTGAATATTTGAGAGACCAATGTGCAAAAGGAGCTGTTTTTTTTTTTTTGGAATTTGGAGAGAGAAGATCCTGAGATTTTCTGTTGTGAGGGAAGCAGGAAAATCTGATTTAAAGGATTAGCTCAGGTTTTGGTAAGAAATTGCACCCTTCCAGATACCTTTCTCTTTTTTTGCCCTTGCTTTTTTGGATTCAATGGATTTGAAGCTCTTGTTGTCTTGACATGCGAAACCCATATAAGAATTACAACTCGGTAGTTCAGAATCAATATATATCTGAAGAATTTGATGTGATTGGTAGCATTTTGAAGAAGCACCAGGAAGAAGAGTTCTTTTAAATCGTTATTTTTGGTGGTTGTGATCTTAAAGTATATAGAAGAAGATGGTTGGTAGTCCTGAGGGAATATCCAGTAATGTGTACTCAAATGGGTCTTTTCACAATTCTAACGGCGTCGAGGAGAAGCTCGATGAGCTTCGCCGTCTTCTGGGAAAATCGGATGGGGACTTGTTGAAGATAGTTAGTGTTGGAGCAGGTGCTTGGGGTAGTGTTTTTGCAGCCATGCTGCAAGATAGCTATGGCCATTTAAGAGAAAAGGTTCAAATCAGAATTTGGAGACGACCTGGCAGGTCGGTTGATAGAGCCACTGCCGAACACCTTTTCGAAGTTATCAATTCAAGGGAAGACATACTAAGACGCCTTATCAGGCGATGTGCGTATTTGAAGTATGTGGAAGCAAGATTAGGGGACAGGACTTTATATGCAGATGAACTTCTGAAAGATGGTTTTTGCTTGAACATGATTGATACGCCACTTTGCCCTTTGAAGGTTGTGACGAACTTGCAGGAAGCTGTTTGGGATGCAGATATTGTGGTGAATGGATTGCCATCAACTGAAACACGTGAGGTGTTTGAAGAAATTAGTAGGTACTGGAAGGAGAGAATCACTGTGCCCATTATTATCTCCTTGGCCAAGGGTATTGAGGCTGCATTGGAGCCGGTTCCTCATATCATAACTCCCACTCAGCTGATTAATCGAGCAAGTATGGTTTCTCTTTCCTTGTTTTTTGTTTAACTTTTGTATTACTTTTTGTCTTTTGGTTAATATATTATATGGGATTTGGCAACAGTTTTGGTTTTTGATTTCTATGTATGGTGATAGACATCATTATGTTCTTTATCATGCTTTTAACTAAACTCAACTAAGTCTTTTTCCTACCTACATAGGAGCTACATGAATTTGATTCCTTGATTTATTAGATCTATGTTATAGTTGATCCAACAAAGTTTTCCATTGTTTGTCAACTTCCTATCACAACAATCTTATACTCAACATTGGCGAAGTTGTCTTTATCATGATTTTGACCTATGAGCAAATAATCAAAGAACCTTTTAGGTACATTTCATTTGGTGAAAATTCTTTCTATAGGGTAGCCCAAGTCATGAAAAATTCGTGAAAGAAGATTTCAAGGCAAGTCAAGACATTAAACTTGTTTGGCAATTCTAGAAGCGAGGAATGCTTAAGAATGAGGATTGTGATTCTCAATTTAAAATTAAAAATGATATGCTAGAACTCTCTATTAATCCGCTAGTTAAAAAGGAGAAATGTAAGAGTGCACCTGAATAATCGTATACAAGATCAAATTGATGATAATGAGCTGTTGAAACTGGTATCTATCCATATTAAATTATCTTTCAATACACAAGTTTTTGGGCCCTTTATGCTAGAGAGAGAGAGTGTGTGTGAGAGAGAGAGAGAGATTCACTTTCTGCAAGGTTTAAAATTTGCCGACATCCTAGACTTTGGACACCTAAAAAATCAGAATTTTATCCAGAAAATTTGATTTGATGTGGAGAATTTTTGTACAATATAGTTAAATTAGATGATCTACTCAAAATATCTAAGCTAAAAACTAAGATAAATTAGGTGATCGACGATTTTGAAATGGTGGCTCTTGGTCATGACCCTTTTTATGTGTTTTAATTTCCAATTTATGGTGGTTTGCATTACAACCATATATTTTATTAGTTTGACATTCCACCTTGTTTAATTGTTTACCGTGGCGACTCTATCGTGATCTTAGGAATCTACGACAAAAGTCCTTCTTCCAACCAGGAGAGTTAGCAAGCTACCACTAGCGAAGCTTCTGGTTGGCATTTATTAGTTAAATGTGTTGCTTTTTCACGTCTTTTATAGGATTTTCTCTAAAAGAAGATGACTTTGAGATCCTTTCATTGGGTTTTATTATTATTATTTTAACTTTCTTTCTATTTCTTTAAATTTTTTTTCTTTTTTTTCTTTTTTTTTCCGCTTCCTTCTTTTTTCGTTAGGTATATTGGATAAATTTACATAATTGGAAGCTTGTGAGATTTTCTTTTTCTTTAAAGTTATGTTGATAACTTGATATATTGGTTGATGAAGTTAAAAATAAAATAACACACAATTATTGATAATTTCAGTAACACTTATTTTTACTTGTCTATCTAATTTTGTCAACATTTTATTGATTTTCATCAAATTCTGTGCTGCTTTTTTTTTTCATTTTCCGACTGAAAAAATAAAATTTTTATTGAATTCATCGAACTTTGTTTGTAAAACTTTATGCGCTTTTTTAAATTGCATCGACTTCACACTGTTGGTTCAGCCAACCAAAAATTTTCAACAAAATTTACAATTTTCTTGTTTTCAAAACCATTGTTTTCCATAGTAGCCAATGATTCTTCTTCCATCCATCACAATTTTTTACAGATTTACTATTCTAAGTTTTATGTCTTTGTTTTAGAACTTCCATTTACTGCTTGATGGACTTGGACAAATTGGTGTTAACTTTTTCTATCTCCATCTGCCTTTTGCTTTCTATTTTTTTTTTTTTTTTTTTTTTTAATATCATGAAAGTTTTTATCTGCTTCCCTAAGCATGATTTCATGCATTTGCAGCTGGGGTTCCAATGGAGAACATTCTCTATCTAGGAGGACCCAATATTGCTTCAGAGATCTATAACAAAGAATATGCCAATGCCCGAATATGTGGAGCTGAAAAGTGGAGGAAACCTCTTGCAAAGTTTCTAAGGCAACCCCATTTCATAGTGTGGGATAACAGTGACCTTATCACCCATGAGGTTATGGGTGGCTTGAAGAATGTTTACGCCATTGGTGCTGGTAAGTATTCTCCATATTACTGCCATTAAGATGGCCGTTTTTAAATCTATTATCCTAGCTCATAAATTTCCTCTCAAGTCTATGTATTTTCATTTTCAAGTCTG
Source organism: Tinospora cordifolia (assembly GCA_030144865.1). Classification (NCBI taxonomy): domain Eukaryota; kingdom Viridiplantae; phylum Streptophyta; class Magnoliopsida; order Ranunculales; family Menispermaceae; genus Tinospora; species Tinospora cordifolia. The sequence goes on from JAJIYU010018503.1 coordinate 6,388, forward strand.
TATGTTTTCATTTTGTGTTGTCATAGGAATGATGGCTGCTCTAACAAATGAAAGCGCAACCAGCAAATCAGTTTATTTTGCTCATTGTACGTCGGAGATGATATTTATTACTCATCTGCTAACCGAAGAACCAGAAAAACTAGCTGGTCCCTTGCTGGCCGATACTTATGTAACCCTATTGAAAGGTCGCAATGCATGGTATGGACACATGCTGGCCAAAGGAGAATTGAATCTGGAAATGGGTGACAACATCAAGGGAAAAGGAATGATTCAGGTGCAACTGTGATTTTATCATCATTTAACACTTATGGGCTGTTTGGCAGGGAGTAATCTTAGTTATAAAAATGAGAATTATAAAGATTTTTATATAATTTTTACATGAAAATCTTTATGATTTTCATTTCTATTCCTAAGATTACTCCTTAACAAATGACCTATTAAAGCAATGGATTTAGATCAATTCGTGCAAGCCCTTGAGATACGTTTGAATTGATTGCTCACTTTGCTTGAATTTTCCAGGGAGTTTCTGCTGTTGGAGCGTTCTACGAGCTGTTGAGCCATTCTTGCTTAAGCGTGATGCATCCAGAAGAAAACAAACCAGTTGCTCCGGCCGAGCTTTGCCCTATCTTGAAAACTCTTTATAGGATACTAATAACTAGGTAAAATTTCTCATTGTGTTTCTTTAGAAGCTTGTAAACCTATGTTTTTCATTTACTGCATGCATTGCATTTGTATCTACAGGGAGCTTCCGTCGCAGGGTATTCTTGAAGCTTTAAGGGATGAAACCTTAAACGACCCTCGAGATCGCATTGAGATTGCCCAAAGCCATGCTTTTTACAGACCTTCACTTCTTGGGCAGCCTTGACTAGCACGCTCCCCATGCTTATTTGATGATGCTTTTCACAGTGGTTTACATGTTTAAGGAATGGATGCTACATTAAATGTATACTGGGCACTTTCTTGGCTCACCTATATTGTAATGGGAATATGTCTCATGCCAATTCTTTCATTTTTGTTTGTTCCCATTGAGCTTTTTCATGGTTCGTACTTTTGGCTTTGACAAATTTCACAAATGTGTTTAGATTTTCTTTCTCTTGTTTTTTCTTCCTTCTTGGGTAAATTTCACAAATGTGTTAAGATCTTGAAGCAGCATGTGGTCAAAGAGAAGACATCACTAAATATTGAATTGAGCTTTGATTACAAAAAGTGATTTCAACATGTACTGATGAGCCTCAATTAGGTTCTCATCAATGACCTATCTGTTTAACAAGGAAATCCTCATGCTAGCAAGAAAGGTATGCCCTAAACCCCTAAACCCTAGATGACTGTGCGTATGTCTTTTGAGTATTCTTGATTCTTGGTATTTTAAATTGATGAAGCAGAATATAGGAAATAGAGTGAATTCTGCCAGTGCCAGGTTTTGCTTTCCTTCCATGACTGCCCAACTGGTGGAGAAAGCACAATCGAGTTGCCAATGTTAGTTGATGATGTGATCGATGTGGCCTCCCAGACCTGAAAAAAAAAAAAAAATCAACTTTTGCATGCCAATTTGGTTCAAATGCTTCAGAACGTGCTAGGTTTCTACTAATTGGATCAGAAAGTTTGTTATACCTGATTAGATCACATGAAAGGAAATACCGAAGCAGATTGGTTGAATGAATTTGGACTTCTTAAGAATTATTTCAGATGTATATTCCGAGGCCAAGCTCCTTTGGATCAGTCTCCACCATCCACGGAGCCCTGTAAAAGAAAAGTTTAGTAAATTCAGATGAAGTAAAGGGCAAGTAAATTGGTGGAATGAAACAAAATCATATCAATGTTTACTTGTTCATCGCAAAGTTGAAAGTTCCTCGTGATGCCCGTTTGAGAAGCAGTTCTCGGGCCTCAATTGCAATTCCCTCAGGCTACATGAATTGCATAAATTGGACGAGTTTAGAACAGAAGTTTAAACTGTCTTTTTTATTATTTGGTTTTTTGTTTCACCAGTTAATCTTTTGACACAAACCTCTTCTGGAAACCAAACCCCAGGCTCTGTGCTTCCCTCAAGAACTGCCAGGGCAAATGCAGCTGTAGCAAATCCAACTGATCTGAAAACCACACAAATGGTACCAATTGGCATGATAAGTAGAGGATAAAGCCATGAGAACAATAAATAACAAAACTACAAGCAACAGAAATAAAACAAGTTTTAATGGAAAATGTCAGAATCTCCATGTTCTACGACTTACTCAGATAGCCTTTTATGACTAAATATAGCCACAGTACCACGTCCATTCGAGCATTCTAAGTCAACCTGTCCAATGGATAACAGAATAAATGATCAAGCATTTACTCAGCACATGCAAATCTGACCAAATGAAAATACAAACCTTTCATAGTTTCATATGTATACACAGAGAGAGAGAGAGAGAGAGAGAGAGAGAGAGAGAGAGAGAGAGAGAGAGAGAGAGAGGATGCACAAATCTCAAGCCCCCAAAGCCCAGTGCTCCATTTGCCACCTGAAATTCAGTTTCTTACCCTCATTGAGACACGTTCTCCTGCAATTCCATCAATAGCTCTCACAAGCGGATCAAATATTCGAACTAATTGCCCCACTTTTTGCTTGTCTCTCAGAAATTCCTGCAAAATATTCAGAGAAAACGCACTATTTAAGCAACTCTGCCCCTACTAATTTATTTGGAGATCTTTTTGTTCCAAACTGATTGGTACAAATCTTAAAGTAATTACTACCCTTTTTGATCTAGAATACTATGTTGTTCATCACGTTTACAAGAGCGTTAGGCAACAGATGCTATGCCATCTGCCACTTATTGCAGCATGTATACTTTATAATTATATGACATTCCAAACATTGAGTACCATGCAATAAAAGCATGCTGTTTCTTAATTTGAAGAGTTAATGCAATAAAGATAACGGAGACGAAAACACCACAAAATTGATACAATGATCAATGAAGAAAGATGATTACAGAAGCTGAAGAATGTTAGATACATACAGCAGGAAGAAGACTAGTCAAAGCAGCCATTCCCCAATTCCAGAAGAAAGGTGCAGTACCAAACCGAGCACTGACAGTTGGCACACCTAAGACCTCATAAGCACTTCTCACTTCGGGCAGGTTCCTGAAACGTGAACTCAACTAAGCACCCTTTTTACCAAAAAAAAAAAAAAAATGCTCTTCTTACCTTAGTGCTTCAGGAAAAGCTCAGAAAATTGATATAAAAAATGCCCTTGGTTGTGCAATTACATTGCTGTATTTTAGACTAGAGCTAAACAAGGAAACATGGACATAAAGGACAAACTAACACATAATGCAAATTACGCATTTCTCCCATCTGAACACCTACATTTTAGGAAATTAGTATGAAGTTAAATTTCTTCTACGTTTGCAGGATTAATATGTAATTCTGGGGGAGCTCCTCAACTGGGCATTCAACTATAGATTTACTTAAACCAGTAGAAAATCAAGTCTGCATCTATTAGCCTATTAACTTATGCTATACTTTATCAGAAGCAAAAATAATATATTAAAAGTGGACCTTCTTAGAAATGAGAGAAATAGCAACATGCAACTCGCGCTACTGAACAAGAGGAGGCAGAGGGAAACATTGTCCTGAAGTTGTGAAAAACACAAATGCAAATGGTTATATAGCAATCTCAAGTAAATAGTACTGCTAAATGACAGTTGACTGATTCAAGTTGCATTCAGGTAAGTGCTTATGAAATCAGGTGAGTTTGACTGCATCATGTAGTCTCTGATAATTCAATAATAAGTACAACATAATTGCTTTACTTGAAGCTATGGCATTTATTATTATTACTATTATTATCTCAATACGATTTGTATGGTTCATGGTGTAGACTATAGTTTCATAGACGTTGGTGATGTATAACTCCTCCAATCCCCACCTTACTTCCCAAACTTTTTCCATCTTTCAAGAAGGGTGATAATCTGGATAACTGGTGCAACCTTAATGAGCATATCAAAAAGGCTGGCCCAGAACAGAGGGAACTTTAGACGAGAAAAGAAAGAGGTAGGCTTGGCTGCTAGTTTTAAGTTTTAATTTGACAATTGACCATCGTTACAATACTGTCAAAATGCTGTGAATGCCTCTAAGCTTTGAAACTGAGTAATTATATGAAATTTATATGCACAGCAATGCCAAAGGATGCAAAGCATTTCTTCATGGCTGACTTGCAATGAACGGCAAGATGTTTCTTCAATTACTTAATTGCATGACAGAATGCCAGAACTTACAACAAATAAACGTCTCTCTTTCCAATCCCTTTCCCAAAGTCAATGTTGAGCATTCCAGAATAAGGCTTTAATTTGATCTTTTCTCCTGATGGTTTAGTTAACGCAGTTAGGAGTTGTTATGAGATTTTAAAAGAGAACTACACTTGATATGAAAATTTCATAGTCAAAAGCTGACCTTTAGAATAGGCAACAACCTCTTCTCCAAGAAGCAAAAAGCTCGTTGTTAATATTGTTGGGCCAGCACCACCAGAACCTGCTGTGTAATAGGAGAATCTGTAAGGGAACACACCAAGATCAGTGCTCAAGCATCTTAAAAATATTGAGAACTAAGAAGATACATATATTGAGATGATGCTAATTCTGATCGCACAGTCCTTTTACAGCTTCTATTGGAAAACTTAAATCTTATCACAAAATAAATATATCTTGTGAACAAATCATAAATAACTTCAAGTGCAAAGAGAGAGAGAGAGAGAGAGAGAGAGAGAGAGAGAGAGAGAGAGAGAGAGAGAGAGAGAGAGAGAGAGAGAGAGAGAGGAGGAGAAGGAAGAAAAAAAAGAGAAAGAAGAAGAAGAAGAAA
>JAJIYU010018504.1:0-11177 GCA_030144865.1 Tinospora cordifolia
AATTATACATCAATTTCTCATTTATTATATTATTTTCTCCCCAAATTGAATAATTCACCAAAAATTATATTTTCTTCCCAAAAATTTCATTAATTGCACAAAAAATTTCATAATTAATCCCAAAAATTATTTCTATTAAGAAATTACGTTTTTCTTCTAATTTCACATATTTTCTCTTTAAATTTGTATTTTTTTTCTCATTTTTCTTCAATAAATAATATAAAATTGAGAACATTGAGATAAATCCTTGTATTTCCATTAAAATTTCAGAAAATACATATATCGGACTCGAGTATTTTTGTGTATCAAAAAATAGGTCGTCACAAGATGGGTCCTATTTGAATACATTCGATGGTGTGCATCCAAAAGTAATTTTAGAAATTTAACAATTATAAGTTGGACGTTACAATCATCTCTATGAGAGTCATAATTATATGACTTATAACTTCGTTGTTTGTGAGCAAAGCTGAGCAAAATTGTCTTAAGCCAATCTATTACCTTGTGTCTGAATTAAAATGCCTTGGATGTATTGTTGAGGCTTGTAAGAATTTTGTCTCCTATAAATGTGATAAAGAATATAGGCTAAAAATCAAGATTCACCTGTTAATTGCATCCTTATTTTAGAGTCATATGGACGTAATTGTTGTAAATATGTGGATGAACAACTACTCATATTCTATAACATCCAATTGATTTTGATTTAAAATCATGTAACCTCTAATTTGCGTTTAATGTAATTGTATAACATATGAGTCTTACTTTCCTTCTCGGTGTGACCTAGGGTTTATATAAAGGAGTACAACTCCTATAGTTGAGAATCAAGTTGAATGAGAAAGTATTTTTTTTTTCATTTTAGTTTTCTTGTCTTCACATCTTTCTCTTTGTTCTTCCAATTGTTTTAGTTTTAGTTTATTTTACAACACAATGTCAACACTATTTGTGTATAATATTATTCACTATAAATAATGTCATTGATTAAGAAAGTATACTTTGTAGTTGCATTTCTTACAATCTTCTACATCAAAATTAAAAATGAAAATGTGATAAATGAATAGCTTATTTGATACTATTATTAGTTAATTATGCTTAATTCTTAATCTTTATACAAATAGTATTATAAATTTAAGTTGATAGAAGGTAAGCCTTGTTTTGAGTAAAATCAAATGTGAAAAGGTAGATGATTTATCTCATCCTAGGAGGCCAATTATTCATAAAATATTTTATCTCACCTTCTTTTTTAGGAAGTTGTCATACTGACTCATACAATTACTAAATATAGATTAAAAAATTCAGATGCAAACACATATTTGATCGAATCTTATTTTTTCTATATAAAAAATTATTTACCTAATATTTAATTTAATTTATATATTTTCAAATTATGGAAAATCTTGTAAAATTTAAATTTATTGCCCTTGATATTATTGACAACAATTATTTGTGATAAAATTTATATCCAAGCTAAAAACGTGAAGGATAGTATCATAGAAGGAAATAGAACATTAATGCAAGACCATGCAAAAACATTGATACTTCTTTGCTATCATCTCCATAAAAATTTGAGAAGTGAATATCTCACTACAAAAGATCATCTTACTTTATAGTGTAATTTAAAAGAGTGATATGATCATTAAAAGATGATGAAATTTTCAAAAACTCTAAATGATTGGCTAAATCTTAGACTCCGCATTATATAATATTACCTTTTGATTGAGGCAATGCAGAGAAAATGTAACTAATGAGGTAATGTCACAATAGCAACATTGAACATGTCAATTCAAAAAATATTTTGAATTGATTTTTGTCTTATAGTAGTTGAGCAAAATAATGAGCTTTTATTAAAAAGAAAATCACAATTCTTGTCTAACTGGTTCTATTTCAATTTGCGAAGCGAATGTCACATTATATAATGACTATAAAAAGGTTCATGATAAAAAAAAAATTGTGGATATGGAAAAGGAGGAGGATCTAGTAAAGGTCATGACAGACAATATTCTGAATTACATAGTACTTAAGTTTCACAAAAGGAAAATATTAATGTTGATATCACACAAAAAGAACAAAAATGCTATTGATAATGAGCATCTATGTAATTGTGACCAACCTTGTCACATATGTAGTTTGAAAGGTCATTTGACCCATGCATATCATATGCCTAAACATTTTGTGGTTCTTTTATGATGCCTTGATAAAAGGAATAGACAAAGAAGTTGAGATAAATTTTATTTTTGAAGATGACTCATTGGACATGAATCATCTTGATAATTTAGATTTCTTGTTGAATCAAATATTAATCTTAATATTTTTAACAATCGAATGTAATAGTTTTTTAAGAATGTTTTTTTATGTATGAGTATTTCAATCATGAATATTTTCATTTTCTAATTTATTAAATATTGTTTGTTTAAATGAATTATTAAGATGTGTGTTCAAACAATGAACTATAGAAATATGATATATTTCTTGTTGATTATACTACAACGCACCAATCCTTAGAAAAAAAAAGATTTTTTTATATACTTAAAAATATTTAAGGCTAATGTTTAAATAATATTAAACACTGCAAATTTAATTAATGACTTGAAAGAAACAAATATTATATTGCCTGGATGAACAACAACTTATATTGTCAATGCCTCATATTTTGAAAAATCTAGAAGAAATTTACTTAATCTTAAAGATATTTGACAAAATGAATATCACATTAAAACCATAAATGAAAATAATAAAAAATATCTCTACATTATTTTGATGTTATTGGAGAATATTGGAAAAGCTATTAATTATATCTTCTAGATTGTATTTTACTTACATAAAGCATTAAAATGACTATTTTCATAAGTATAAAAATATAATCACCTTAAGACATTCATTATATAGCATGATTGACTTAGTTATTCAGGATCATCAATAATGCAAAGAGTAATTGAAAATCCACAGACATTCTTTAAAAAACCTTTATGATGATTATAATTTTGCTACTTATTCTCAACATAAATTGATAATTAAATTATCTCCAAATAAAATTATTGTGATATCTTCAATTTTCTCAAAATGCATTCAAGGGACACATGTAGACCTATTTATCCCTACTCTAGGCTATTCAAATATTTTATGGTTTAAATAGATATATCTACTAAGTGGTCACATGTTTGTCTATTTTCTACCCATAATGTTGCATTTGTTAAATTAAATCATTAAGTTAAGAGCCCATCTTCAGACAACTCAATCAAGACAATTCTTCTTGTTAATGTAGAATAATTTCAATCTCAAGTATTCATAGACTATCATATGTCGATAGGAATTAATATTGAACTTTCAGTTCCACATTTGCATACTCAAAATGGTCGGATAGAATCTCTGATCATCAACCATATTTAATTGATTGCTAGACCTGTAACTATGAGAACAAAGTTACTAAATTTAGTTTGGAGACATATAGTTCCTCAATTAGCATTTTTAGTTGGACTTAGTCCTACAACATATCATGAATATCCTCTTTTACAACTCATTTTAGGCAAACAATCAAATATCTTGCATCTAAGAATTTTTGGTTATGCATTAAAATGGGTTAACTCTCTATCAATTATAAGATACCTTGAGCCCCTAACAAAGAATTATTTATAGTACGTCTTGCAAGATTATCACTTTGATGAAAAAAAAATTTCATTATGAGGGGGAGATAATAAGCCTATTCAAAAAAGGAATGGTATGAAATTGCTTGGTGTAAATCAACTTTATTACATTATCATCTACATATAAATCAATGTAAACTTCAAGTTCAAAAGATCATTAATTTGTAAAAAAATACAAATCAATTACCTTACACATTTACCGATATAAAAAAATGACAAAATCACATGTACTAGTTATAAATGTTTTTGCAAAAATTGATGTTCCTATGCAACCAAATTTAAATGCACACGAACTAACAAAATGCTTAAAGCTTGGAAGAATAGTTAATTCAAAGGAAACAATTCCTCAAAAAAGGACAAGAGTAAAAATAAATTATGAATAAAATATTCTTGAGAAAGCAAAAGAATCCTCCATGAAAGACTTGCTAGAACAAATAGAATTTGATGAGGTCTATTTGCCTTATGAAGAAAATAAAATATTTGAAAATAATGAAATCTCAATAAATTATTTGAATACTAGAAAATTTGGGATTGAAATAGTATTATTGTACATAATATATTTGCTTTCAATGCATCCTTTGATATTTGGCAAAATAATATTCCTGAACCACAAACAATGGATTAATGTTAATAAAGACATGATTGATAAAAGTGAAAAGAGGCTATCTAAACAGAGCTAAACTCCTTGAATAAATGAGAAGTCTTTGAACTATAGTTTAAACTATAGTTTAAACGTCGAATGACATGAAGCCTATTGGATCTAAATGAGTGTTTGTACAAAAGAGAAATGAGAAAATGAGATTACAAGATATAAGGCAAGGCTTATAGCTCAAGGTTATTCACAAAAAATGATATTAATAAAGAGGAATCTCATTATCTTACTATAGGTGCAATTACATTTTGCTTTTTGATAAGCCTTATAGTCTCAAAAAGACTTGATATGCATGTTGAATATCATTACAAAATATTTGTACGAATCCTTAGACAATGAAATATATAGAGAGGAATCTCATTATCTTACTATAGATGCAATTACATTTCACTTTTTGATAAGCCTTACAGTCTCAAAAGGACTTGATGTGCATGTTGAATATCATTACAAAATATTTGTACGAATCCTTAGATAGTGAAATATATATATATATATATACTTGAAGGATTTAAAATGCTTGATGAAATCAAATTAAAAGCTCATGACATATATTCCATAAAAATTACAAAGGACTCTGTATGGATTAAAACAATTTGGTCGAATGTGGTATGAATGCCTCAACTATTATTTACTAAAAGATGGATATATGAATAGTTCAACTTGCCCATGTACTTGTAAAAAAATTATCTTGAAGTTTTGCAATTATTGTTGCATATATCGATAATTTAAATATTGTGACAAATCATAATAACATTATAAAATTATATGAATACCTAAAAAAGGTTTTGAAATGAAAGATCTTAAAAGAAAACAAATTATTGTCTTAGATTACAAATCGAACATTTTTCAAGTAGAATTATTATCCATCAATCAAATTATATAGAGAAAATCTTTAAAAAGATTTTATATGGACAAAACAAGTCTATTGAGCTCCTCAGTGGTCGTTACGTTTGTGATGACCTATATTTGCAAATATGTATTTCTGTGGATTTTTTCTAAATTTTTTTTTATGGAAAATCATGAATTTTCTCTAATTTTGCGATTTAATTAGAGAAAATAGGATTAATTGAGAAATATCATTTTTGGGAAGGAATGGTATTTATTATCGAGAAAATATGATTTTTGGGTTAATTATATAAATTTTTGGAAGGAATAATAAACTTTTAGGTAATTAATTAATTTTTTTGAAGAAAAATAGTAATTTTTGGGTAAATTAGATGATTTTTTTTAAAAAAATAAAAGTATGGATGATGAAAATTGATGAAATACCTAACTGATGAATAATATGATTGTAATGAAGAAAAGAGAAAAAAAGAAAAAAATAATAAAGAATTTCATGTGTATATATATATATATATATAAGTGTGTGTGTGTGAGAAAGAATTTTTTTTTTTTAGGCCTGACCTAGGTTAAAGTGCACAAGCCTTGACCCGAACGGGTGGGTTGCACGCGTGCACAAGCCGGCCCACGCACCTATCTCCTTTTTCCCCTCTCCTTTCTTCATCTTCTTTCTCATTTTCAGCTAGGATTTTCTGGGTTTTTTGGGCAAAAAACCAGACTTTACCCTTGGTTTTGCCTGCCGATTTTGGCCGCTGACATGCTGCCGACTGGCCTCCCCCAACTCTGGCCGACCGACCATTAATGCAAGTCATCATCTATCCACGTGGCAACGTTTCAAGTATGCATGGACCCCTCAAACTAGCCACAAATTTTGGATCTTGCTTTTTCTGCATTTTTTTGCTTGGAACCCACCAACTTCAAATACTCATATCTCTTCCATTTCAACTCAAAAATCGACGTTCTTCTAGTCATTGGAAAGGTCTTAGTACCAGCTTTAAAAAAGTGCTGCCCATTAATCAAAAACCCTGACCGTTTGAAGTAGAAACAACCTCGAACCCTGGCTGTTTGCGATTGCAAAAACCTAGAAAGTGGAAAAGTTGTGTTGTTCGATTTTTGCAAGACCGATTTCTAGGTTATCCAAAGTTTGATCTTAAGGTATTATAGCTAATTTTAAAGCTTCTAATATCAACTTTAACTTTTATTTTATGAGAAACGCTAATTGACCCCTCGAAACATGTCAAAAATAGTATCAAAGTAGGTAGTTGCTTATTGTTTTACTAGTCCAGCAGAAACTTAATCTGGAAGTGACTTTGAGACCCCGTTTGAAGTGGTTAGGGATGTCCATTGGGGCCAAGATTTGGCAGGATTAGACCTTACATTTGAGGCTAAAATGAGGTATAAATCTTGAACTCTAATGCTTTGTATTGGTATTTTACAAGCATACAAAGATGCCCTGTTGTATGTAAATCATGAGCTTGTTGCCACAAATTTTAAAAAATGCTTAGCAATGTCCAATGGACCTGATTTTTGGCGGGTGTGTTCCTTAGACAACTAGTAATAGTGAGAAAATGTTTCGTCTCGAATTGATAGGTCTATGTGGGTCAATTGAATACATCATTAACTAGCTGTCACATGTAGTCTGCGAACACAAATTTTCTGATATCCCTACTAGAAACCAAATCAAACGAGGTCCAAAAATTACAAAGTAAAATTTTGGGAACTATCTAATAGGTGTAGATAAAATTTGAAAAGTCTCGCACCAATTCAATAGACGGATTGACCGTAGGAAAATCGACATTGCTGCTGTGCATAGAGGACAAAAAGGGCCAAAATTTAGTTATCTGATATCCTAAATGAAAACTAGGTCAAATGAAGTCCAAAAATCTCAATTTTAAATTCTGGTGAATATTTTGAGAGTATAGGTCATATCTTTAAAATTTTGTGCAGATTCGACATACGTATGGATCACAGGAAAATCGAAAATCCGCTGCACAGATAGAATGAAAAATCTAAAATTTGAGTACCTAACATCCCTATTAGAAAATGTATCAAATGAGGTCCAAAAATTGGAAACTAAAATTTTGGAAAATATTGAGAGGGTGTAGATCATATTTGGAAAGTTTTGCACAAATTCGATGTATGAATTGTTCGTAGAAAAATTGACAAATTTGTAGCGCAGATAGGACCTAAGTAGGAAATTAACTTAGTATGGAAAAATTGGAGGATTTTGACCAAAAAGATCCACCTTGACCAAATTTGACCCAAATTGACCAATGTTGACCAATTTTGACTAAGTTAACCAAAATTGACTAAGTTTGACTAGTTGACTAAGTTTGACCGAGTCGAATTTGGATTGACTAAGACCAATTAGGAATAGTAGGACTAAGATTAAGTTGCATTTCATAGAGGGACTAAAATTGAGTTTAACATAACGTAGATTTGAGTGTATATCGCGGGATTGGGTCGAGTGTCGAGGGCACATCGGCGCGCGGGACCCGATATAAGTATTTTGATTAGTTATTTACTTTAATTATATTCCTTGCATGAAATGTGATTAAAATGACATTGAATGGATGGTTTTGTATGATTGAACTACGATGATTGATTTTGAACATATGTAATTATATACTCATAGTGAGACTATAGGCTCTAGGTTCGAGCGTCGAGTTTAGGGCATATGATCAATGCGTCTAGCCCTAGACCCGCTTGAGTACGACACTTGGGGGTCGAGCATCAGGGTTAGGGTATTAGATGAATACGCCTAGCTCATGACCCACTTGAGTGGTCGGTACTCCTGACTCATGACTAGTTCGAGCGATGACCATAGGGTTGTATTTAAATGATTTGAACCCTATTCTTAATATAGTTTTGAGCTGCATGTATTTAAATTAGTTTTATTTAACTGTTGCACTATTTATAAATGTTTTACTACATAATTTACTATTACGCATTGTTTTGCTATTATTGTTCACGCATACATGCACTGTTTTTGGAGTGCGGGTTATTGTGACATACTAGTTTTATTACTCACTGAGTCATATTATACATTAGTCTCATTATCCTATTAACATGTCAGGTTCTTCAGCAACTGACAAGGGGAAAGACATCATGATAACCAAGTTCCCTAGGTGGTCTTCTATTTATTTTTGGTCCCATTAGAAGTCAATCGCTTTTTGTATGGTAGTAATTTTTAATGGTCATTAATGAATGAATCTTTGGATTACTCTGATGTGTGTGGATGTTGAGGACTTGATAAGGCTTAATGATGACTGAGCGAACTCGACTCAGTGAATGAGTTTGTTGAGTCATCGTGTCGGTCGAGCCGCCCTTCAGCCTAGGGAAGGGCTCCTGACAAGGTTACTTGAAATGGCTATGAATCTATTTTAACCTCATTTATCTTGCAAATTGTGTACGACCAAATATTGCATTTTCTATTAATTTACTTGTAAGATGTAACTAAACTACAACTCAAAGACATTGGAATGGTATTAAGTATATTTTTCGGTATCTTCAAGGAACAAGTAGTAAGAGTTTGTTCTATTTAAAAGGAACAAAATCAAGTTTAAAAGGGCATGTGATGCTCGACATTTATTTGATCCTTACAAAACCCATTCTCAAATAGGGTATGTATTGATTTGTAGTAACTAGTATATCATGAAAGTCAATAAAGCAAACTGTAATTGCTACTTATTCCAATTATTTAAAAATACTTGTAATTCATGAAACATGTTTTAAATGCATATGGTTAAAAAAACATGATTCAACATATTAAAAAAATTTATATTGTGTATCTTTAATAAAAAAATATCCAACCATATTATATGAGGATAATACAATATGTATCATACAATTAAGTGAACATTATATTAAAGGAGATAGAATAAAATATATTTTACCAGAATTTTTTATACACACAAGCTCTAAAAGGATGGACAAATTAACATTCATCAGATATGATCAAGTGAGAATCTTGCTGATTTATTAACTAAAACTTTGCCAAATACAACATTTGAGAAGCTTACACATATCATTGGATTACGCCGTCTCAAGGATATCTCAAGCAAACTAATGAATGAAATGTCAGCCACATCAACATGAGGGGGAAATTCAAAAGAAATTGTTAATTAGTGCATTTTATTCTTTTTTTTTTCACTATGATTTTTTTTTTTCATAGGGTTTTCCTTTCGAATTTTTTAATGGGACAGATATAACAAAATGAGACTACACATCAAGGATGATAAAAATGATGTACTCGATTTTTTTTCTATTCGATATTTTCTAATAAAGGTTTAAATGAGACATGTTTTTTCAGCATGGTGTTATTCAAGGAAGAGTGTTATAAATGTATAGATGAACACCTATTCATATTCTTTAAACTCCAATTTATTTTAATTTAAAATCATGTAACCTCTAATTCATATTTAATGTAATTAAGGAACATATGACTCTTCATCTTTTTCTCATTATGATCAATGACTTGTGTATATGAAGTGGTGTAACCCTTGTAGTTGAGAACATCACGTTGAATAAGAAAGTTTTTTTTTTTTTTTTCTTAAATTCTAGTTCTCTTGCCTTTACTTATTTTCTTCCTTTTGTTCTGCTTTTTAGTTTATTTTTACAACAATAATAAAATTGACAGCCCATGTAAAATTGAGTACTTACAAAATGATTTTTGAGTTCAACAAACGCAAATTATGATTTACAAATCACCCATTTTATTTTATTTTTGAATGTAGTTAATAAAACCTATTAACATGATAATATTGTGACTATTTTCTTTTCTTTTTTAGGCTTTTAAAATTGCTCTCTATTCATTTTTCACACCGTACAACACTCTGCTTCCTTTCATCTCTTCGCTCTTCTTCCTTTTCCTTTCCAAAAAAGAAAATAAAACGTATTCCAATTTACAAAGCTCATACTAGGTTTGCCAATTGAAATCTCAAAACACTGAGATTAAAAATTGCAATCTCAGAAGTAGTAGATTTTGTAAGTTCCAACACATTATTTTTTTATTTTTCAAGAAGAAAAATCAGAAAGAGAAAAAAAAAATTGAAAGAAAGTGGGCAGAGTGCCTAAGAACAATAGAATTAAAAATAATTTGAAGAATACAAAAAAAAAAAAAAAAAGTAGAGTGCAAATATCATGTTAATGGGGTTCATTTAGCTGCCTAGTTTTTTTGGGATAATCACCATTATTAATAAATGGGTAGTGATAATTTTGACCAGAATCGTAATGTTAATTAGCATTTGACAAATTTCACACACACACACACACGCATATATATATATATATGAAATGCATGGCACCTCTTTAGGACAGATTGACATGGAAAAAGAAAAAGAAATCCATGATAACATGTTAGCAAGTCAAGTACTATGTGCTTCTCACGTCTCTATTTCTTTAATTAATCTCCCAAAACTCCACGCCCATTCATAACTATCTATATATAATATACAAGATTATCGATCGTCAAATGACCATTATCTTGCTTAGAGACGGAGCTTCATTTCATCAGATATATTGGTGTGGAAACATGATGAAGAGTAACAAGTCCTTCTCTCTTCCCTTTCTCCTCCTTTTGATTCTTCAGTTTGTAAATTCTTCAGCCCAGCATTCACACGTTGCTTCTCGACAAAACTTCCTTTCCATTGATTATTATCACAAGACCTGCCCTCAGCTTGAAGGAATCATTCGCAGCAAGATTTCTTCCTTGATTAAGGCCGACCACACCATGGCTGCAAGTCTCATCAGATTGCACTTCCACGATTGTGCGGTTCGAGTATGTAATTATTGAAATATAGAAGGGTAGTGCAAGCTACATTTCCCTCCATGAAACCATTAACTTACTTTTTTAAAAAAACTATACAAGCTGTTTACAATATATGTGACATGATCTATTTGTAATATGATAATATAAATTGTCAACATTATTTATAAGTAATTGCGCATTCCTACCCATTAGTAAATAAATTAGGAATACAATCGATAATATCTCTGTGTATATAAATTACATAAATATTATATTTACAGGGATGTGATGGTTCAGTTCT
>JAJIYU010018505.1:0-11191 GCA_030144865.1 Tinospora cordifolia
TATTCTTCACGAATCTGATTTTGAAGTCAAGTTGAAATGATTCGAATGAGTTCAAAAATCATAGATCATGGTTGGGAAGAGTTAAGAACTGATTTGGGAAGGTCCCGCGAGCTTGTAAGTAGCTCTAATGGTGGTTGGTTTGCAGATTCCATTCTTCACCAGTAGCACGCACGACTGCTCTTCATCTTCAACAACAACACACACATAGATCGCACAACACGCACATCCCGGTCCTCTTCTTGTTCGTTTACCCAAGTCATAACAACAATCAGCAACGTTCTTCTTTCATTTTCATCTTTGAATCACACACATCACGCCCCAGCCACTCTTCCTCAACGCAAGACGCAACAGAACAGTTGATTCGTGCTCCTCTTCTTGGTGCGCCAATAGCAGCAGCAGCACCTCTTTCATCTCTGTCCATGAATCGCACACCACCGAATGCGAAAATCCCAAATCTCATTCTTGTTGTTCACCCCAAAACAGAGCACACTGTGTAGCTCTTCTTCTTCGTTTCTCCTCTTCATGCTCGGCAGCCACACACACACAGCAACATCAGCAGTGCCGCGTCTTGGTCTTCTTCATGCACCACACACCCAAAATTCAGTTCTTGCTCTAAGGTTAATGCCATATCTACGACTTCCCTATATGTTTTCGGATAGGCTGTATTTATTAATTTTCGGATATGTATTTTGAGACCCTGAGTGAAACGATTGACCTTCTTCTTCTCTTTATTGATTAATTCCAATGAAAACTTTGCCAACTCGATAAATTTGGCCTCATATTCGGCCACCTTCATCTCTCTTTTCAACTGAACGAAGTTATCCTGCATCTTTGTCAGTGTGGCTTCTGGGAAGAGCTTCTCGTAAAATATCTGCCTAAACTCTTCCCAAGTCATTCGGCTAACATTGATGGTCGGGTCTGCCTTTACCATTTACCACCAACTTCTAGCTGGTCCCTTAAATTGATGGGTAGCCAACGCTACCCTATTAGGACCCGTTACTCTTAACACATCCATGTGTTCTTCTAATTCCTGGTACCAATGATCAGTTGTTAAGCTATCAGTAGTACCATGGAATTGTGATGGTCCCAGTTTCTTTAGTTCTAACTAGGGGTGGCAATTCGTGTCATCGTGTCATAAATGGTTCGTGTCGTAAACGGGTCGTGTTGTAAACAAGTCGTGTCATATATATTGTAAATGGGTCGTGTCATAAACGGGTCGTGTCGTAAATGGGTCGTGTCGCAATCATGTTTATAATCGTGTACCTATATATGACCTATTTAACTTTTTATAATTAATTTTTAAAATAATTTTTTATAAAATATATTAATAAAAATATAAAATATATTAAAATTTTCAAATATTATATCTAATAAATAAATAAATACATTACACTATCAACAAATTAATAAATATATTAATTTTAAATAAATTTATTTATAGTTTATCTCTTAACTTATGCATAATCTTGTTAAACGTGTCATTTTCGGGTTTAACCTGTTTATGACCCGCATTTAGTCGTGTCTAATCGTGTTTGACCTGTTTTGACCCAAACCCATTTATGCTAAACCCAAACCCGTTAACTTCGTGTCGTGTTCGTGTCGGGTTATCGTGTCGTGTCACAAATTGCCACCCCTAGTTCTAACAGCAACTTTTTATGTTCGCTGTCTTCCAGGTCCTCTGGGTCCTCCTGACGATCTGGAATCTCAGGTGCTGGCATTGGCTGTTGCATCGAAATCTGTTCTTGTACCTGCGGTTGTGGTGCCATCTGCGGTATCATTCGAGCTAGTGTCCTTTCTATTTGTTCCATCACTCTTCTGGTGACTTCATTCATCATATGTTCCATCCTAGCTTCAGCCATGCCGTTCTATGCTTCCTGAGAGTCGATGTCGTCAGATATAACACCTCTTGTTGTGTATCTCCTAGGTCTAGCCATTATCTATACATTAACGCTGATTTAATATTCATTTCTGCCGTTTTTGTTTAGTCCGTTCTATCATGACTCTAGATTCATGTCTCTAGGTTATCGATCTGTATAGTGGCCTAATAATTTATTCTTCTAAATCACTTTTGTTTTTTTTTTTGGGTATAGGATTTGGTTTTATACAAGCAGTAAGATCATCATGCATTCAATCATTCAAGATATTCATGCTAGCATAGTAAAATTCTAGGCTTCTGCCTATGCCTCCGGGTTCATGTGTCCCATACCACCCTTACCCTTTGACATAAACTTCTTCCCAGAGATTTCACTACACCCAATCACTTTCGCAAATGTCTTGATTTTTAAGGCTTCCCAAGCCCCATTATACTTGACTGTCCCATACCAGCCAAGCATAAGAAACAAGTTTGTCCAAAGCCACCGATCATTCACCAAACATGATTCGTCATTCTCCGAGTTTAGGATTCTTCCGTACCCCTAAATTCCTATGCGTCCCATGCCACATAGAAACCAAGGATACGAGATCCTCCCGATCTCGTGCCTTGACCAAACGGGTGTTTGTGTTTCACGCATTTTCAGTCTCTAACTTATGTCCTAAACGTTTATTCATGATTCACTGTGCCACCCTTGGCAAGCCCCTAGTTTCTACTTAAGGTTACTTCCTGGATCTAGGTTTTCAAATCCTTGTTGGTATCTCCCTTGGACCACAGTGAATTCCTAGCCCTTAATTTCCTCATCCTACTTTTCTTTTGTAAGAAAATAAGTATGTTCTTCAACTCGAACTATTCATATGAGCTAGTGGGACAACCTCCAGATCGGACAACAAGACCGAAGTCTATTTGGCAACTGTGCTTTCTAAAATAGGATAACTCATCTCCCTTTCAATGTTTAGCTTTACTCAGGATAAGATTTACCTACTATCAACTCAATTCGTAATCTTTGTATCCAAACAAAACCACTGAAAACATAAATTTCTTTTTGAAAAATAATTTTTTCAAAATCATTTCAGTTTTTAAAATAGGAGGTAGGGCTTCTAAATTAAATAAATAAATAGTACTTGACTAATCATTTTCTTCTAATTCTTACCTAAGGCATTTAAAGTCTAGGCTCTGATACTACTTTTGTAATACCCCGCCTCCCGAGCCCCATCGTCTACGTCATCTGACGGTATAATTTTCTTCATTCAATAATCTTGGGCTGCCCGGGAGACAGGCCTATGCTACGTTCCTTTTTTTTCTTCTAAGAGATTTCCTGTGCATATAAGTCTATGTACAAAAATATTTCATAGCTTCATAAATAAAATCCTTTATTTAATTATTCTGAATTTCTGAGTGCATGATCCATTACAGTGGAAAATAAATTCAAAATTGAAATAAATAATTTAGCTTGGGCCCAAGTGCCCTACAATGAAATAAATAAAAAAAATTTCTAATAGATAACCTTCCACGTAGGCTAATAAATTAATTTCCTGAAATGTGAAAAATGAGGGGGTGAGATAAAAAACTCAGTAAATCATTTCATCTATTTAATTCATTATTTCAACCAAATAATACAAGCATATCAAACAATTTTATGGATTAAAATCGATTTAGACAATATATTATTTCAGTCGTAATTTAGACCGAATGGAGATGACCTTTGTGCTCCAGATTTAGGGAGAGAGATCAATTTTAAAACTCAAACCCATCTCTAGTGGGATCATTTCTGAAACACGTTCCATTCTCGTGTTAGTCTTGACAACCAGTTCAAAATCCAATTCTACATGGAACACAGAAAGTCCGTCCCCGTACCGGTACGTGGTTGAAATCTTATTTAATCTTATTTTTGGGTATAAAAGCAATATAAATAAATAAATATTACAACAGTAATTAAATAACATTCGCATTCACGAAAACATTGACTTTCGATTTCTGATGTAAAAGATCATACAAGACGCAATTACAAATCATACTCTCTTGGTCATAAACATCATAATAATGCATGACAAATAATAACTCCAACAGTATGACATTCATATTGACTTTCGATTTCTGATGTAAAAGATCGTACAAGATGCAACTACAGAGCATACTCTCTTGATCACAAGCAGTATAATAATTGAATAACATAAATAAAAAAGACAAGAACAAATTTAAACTAATAAGACAAGCAAACATTATTTAAATTAAAATAATAAATTAAAATAAAGGAAAGAATTTCACCTCAAGATTGCTTCCTAAAATCTTTGTAGCATTTAGTTACTACTACCTTGCAAGCTATTCAGAATAGCTCAAGAAAAGAAGAAAAAAGACTGAGGTTGCCAAGAAGAAGGCAAAGAGAGAGCAAGAAGAATTTCAACTCTTGCTTTGGGATGAATGAAATGGATAGAGTAGGGGGTTTATATAAAGTCTCTGAGGGTCAGATCCGTCATTTTTCACCTTCCTAATATAGAAAAATTTCATTTTTGCTTAGTTGGGGCGGCTAGGGTTTGAGTTATGATTTGTAAGGTTTTTTTTTCGTATTTTTTGGCATTTTTTGGATTTTTCTTCGTTTTTTTTTCCATATTTAAATGATTTTTGTTTAAAAAAAATTTTATATGGCGCACGGGCCGTGCGCACGTAACCCATGTGCCCTTTCTTCAACTCTTGCGCATGGGCTGAAAGCCCATATACAAGTCATTTTGTTTTTTGTTTTCAGCCCATGCGCAAAACATAGCTGTTTTTTTTAATGTATATATATACATTAAAAATGTATTGCGCATGGGTTTTCAGCCCATGCGTGAAACATAGCTGTTTTTTTTTTAATGTATATATATATATGTGTGTGTATATATGTATGTATGTATTACAATACTATACAATACTATATATATTATTTTTTTCTTCTTTTTTTTATTTAACTTATATATATATAAGTTAAATAAATTAATTTATTCAACTTATATAATAGTAACTTATAATAATACAAATAATCTATACCTTATATATTAATTAATTTATAAGGTATACCTTATATATATATATATATATATACAAATAATTGTAATCTATACCTTATATGTACAAATAATTAATTTATAATTACTATTATAAATTAATTAATACATATACCAATCAATAAAATTAATTAATCAATTTCTATAAATTAATCCTATATATATTAATATATATTACTGTTAATCCTATATATATTATATTTCTATTATTATTAATCCTACTGTATTAATACATATATAATTAATTAATGTATATGTATATATGCATGTGGTTATATAATACTTCTACACCATTTAATTAATCAATTAATTTCATGAGTCTATCTTAATTAATTCAAAATAACATATATATGCACAAATTAATAAAATGTCATTAATATATACATAAGTCTATATTAATTAAATCGCATTCAAAAAAATTTTGGGATATTACAGAGACACTTAGAAATTATTTTGGAGACTCATAGAAACCATCAATTATATGCTAAATTCAACAAATGTGAATTTTGGATAAAGATGGTAAAATTTCTTAGACATGTGGCATCTGCAAAAGGCATATCTGTTGAACTGGAGAAAGTGAAGGCTGTCATGAACTGGAAACAACCTAAGACAATCACTGAGATTCAAAGTTTCTTGAGGTTAGCTGGATACTATAGGTGATTTATTCAAGACTTCTCCAAGTTAGCACACCTAATGACAAAGCTAACTCTGAAAGGAGTCAAGTTTAATCGGGATGATAGATGCGAGTCGGCTTTCCAAGAATTGAAGAAGAGGCTTACTTTAGCTCCAATACTTATTACCCCAACACATGAAGTGGGTTATACGCTCTACACTGATGCATCAAGAAATGGTTTAGGTGTTGTGCTAATGTAAGTTGGTAAAGTTGTTGCTTATGCCTCATGATAACTAAAGGTACATGAACAGAACTATCCAACTCATGACTTAGAGCTAGCAGCTATTGTTTTCGCCTTGAAAATTTGGAGACATTGTCTATATGGAGAGAGATTTGACTTGTATTCAAACCATAAAAGTCTGAAATACATATACACCCAAAAGGAGTTGAACCTCAGACAGAGAAGATGGATGAATTCTTGAAAGATTGTGACTTTCAGCTTTACTATTATCAAGGAAAGGCAAATGTGGTAGTAGATGTCTTGAATAGAAAATATAGTAAAACTGAAGAAGAAAAAGGTCAAATGTATAAGTTGATAGAGAGTTATAATTGGCGTGTTAGAACAGATGAGGATCAAGCAGTATTATTCACCATCGTGTGTCAGCTAGATCTACTCTTAACATATTAAGGAAGAGAAAAAACATGATGAATGGATGTTAGATCTTATTGAAGGTGTTAAACAAGGTAGACACAATGGTTTCAAAATTGACACATATAGCATGCTGAGATTGGGCAATAGGGTGTGTGTACCTAAAAATGAGAGGAGTAGACATATGATATTAGATAAGGCACACCAGACGAGATGTACTATACACCCTGGAGGTGACAAGATGTACCAAAATCTTCACAAGACTTACTAGTAGAAAGGGATGAAGAAAGATATTACTACATATGTCTCTAAGTATCTAACTTGTTAGCAGTTGAAAGCTGAACATAGGAGACCCATAGGGTTGCTACAACCTCTTCCTATACTAGAGTGGAAATGGGACAACATTGCAATGGATCTTGTGAGTGGACCCTAGAAAAGGGAAGATACTGTGTGGGTCATAGTTGATCATCTTACAAAGGTAGCTCACTTCCTACCAATTAGATCCATAGATTTAGTTAGTAAATTGGGAGAACTTTATGTTAAGGAGATTCAAAGATGACATAGAGTACCTAAGACTATAGTATTAGACTGGGATGTAAGGTTCACATTTCAATTCTGGCAAAGTTTGCAGAAATAGTTGGGTACGAGACTAACGATGAACATAATATTTCACCCACAGACAAATAGGCAGTCAAAAAGAGTAATACAAATCTTGGAAGATATGTTGAGAGCAAGTATTCTTGATTTAAAGATAATTGGAGCAAGCACTGACATTTAGCTGAATTTGCCTGCAATAATAGCTATAAAGCAAGTATCCAAATGGCAACCTATGAGGCTTTGTATGGTAGACAATGTAGATCACCATCATGTTGGGTAGATTTGCAGGATTGAGTGCTTATAAGACTTGACTTGATAGAGGAGATGAACGAACAAGTCAAATTGATCTAGAGAAGATTAGTGACAGCTCAGAGTAGACAGAAGAGCTATGCTGATAGTCAGAGGAGACCCTTAGAATTCCAGGAAGGTGATAGAGTATTTCTAAGGGTTAGTCCTCAGAAATATATTAGAAGATTTGGACACAAGGTGTAACACCTCAATTTTCAGCCGGACTTCCTATCATGTGTGGATCATCGTCCGTTTAAAATTCTCCTCTGTCAAAATCTTTTTGTTCAAAATTAAGTTCATAACCATTAGTTCTCAAATTAATGTCTGGATATATGTTTTACACAAAACCAAAAGATCAAAACAATCTTTCTTTGTATTTATTGGAATTCATAGAACGATTAATGAAAAATCATCAAAGTAAAAGCAACAGCGAAGAAAAACATCAAAATCATCTTATATTGATTTAATCATTTGAAATCCAAGCTAATTACATACATAATAGCGAGATTAATTCAACAAAAACTTATATATGAAATTCCTGTCATAATTAAATAAACGAAATACAACTTCTAAAGTCACCTATCCCGGATGACCTCCCCATGAGGTGTCTAATCAAGTACAAGTCTTCTGACGTAGGTCACAGTACTCTACGTCCATGCGTACCTGAAAAATAAAATGGGAGTGAGCTCGAAAGCCCAGTTGATCGTTCCTACACATCACATGCATTATACAGACAAATCCAAAACATTACAAACACTTTCAAACATTAGGTTTTTCAAACATTCATTTGGTTTGGTTGAAGTTAAACCAGAAGAGGGTTGAGATGTCTCTCGATATTCCCTGTGACCAATCCAATCGTAATTGTAGAAGCCTTAGGTACCATCTAAAATCAGTCAAGTCATCAGTATCATAGCCTAAGAGAGAGTACTTACTGTAACTCGTACCGTCTCCTAAAGACTTTGAGTTGTCGCAGGCAGCTTAGGGTGGGAATACCTATGATCCGCCTTGTGGCTCGACAATCGCACTGGTACGTGGATTCTTAATAAACCAATGTCTTATTTTTTGTTTTACAAACAATCTCAAACACAACAAGCGTCACGCAATACACTAGAAAAATAATTCAAACTATGCATGTAAGTTAATATGATAAGATGCATGAGTAAACAATAAGATCTAGATGCATATGTTCCTAGTCATGCAAGCCATATTTGAGTAAATCAAAACGCAAGATCATGTCATGAACTAATTACGCATGGATTAAATAATTCATCATACATCACACATCATTCAAATAAGTCAAACTATTCCCATCAATTTCCTACTAAAATTCTAATAACTTAGAACTATTCAATCAAATGCTTTGAATCTTAAATCCATATAATACATATGAGCAAGGAAATCACGCCCACCTGGTTTCGCCGATCTTTAGGACGACCTTGCTTTCCTTCGAGCTACTTGATAGTCTATAATGTAAAGATCTGAAATTTAACACTTAATAAAATTATTCTTAAGCTTAAATTATTTTCTAATTAATTATGAAGTCTAAATATCAACTTAGACTATTTTCGAGTTAATTCTAAATTCTAGAATTTCATATAGTTAAGCTAAAACAATTTCTAAGTTCTTAGAATTTCTTAATCTAAAATTAAAACTTTTATAATTAATTTCTAAGCTTCTAAAACTTATTCATTTTTAAATAATTTATGTAGTGCCAAATAATTTATTTAAAAACATTAAACTTAAATTGGGTTCTAATTAATTTATGTTCAATAAATCGTATTTCACTTAAAATAAGATTGTTATATATAATATTTGACTAAGTTTCCAAATTTCTATTTTTATCACATAAAATTCTTAAATTTCACTCTTTGCATCTAAAGCAAAGGAAATGTTTCATTTCAAACTATCAATATTTTCTAAAATCTAAAATATACCTTTCCATCTCGATATCAGCAACTCTCATTGTTCTTCTTAGTCCACAGCGCTCAACAGCATTCATTCGATAGTGCAAACACGGCAGTAGCAGCACACACAAACATATCCTACTTTCCTGCACTTTCCTCTTTCAACTTGTATCTTCACGGTTTTGTGCTCACAATCCAGCACACAGCAACTCCCCTGTTTAGTGCATAACCAGCTCATCTTCTTCATCGTGTTTCTTCTATTTTATGTTGTTCGAACTCACCAGCAATGCACATCTACATGCTGTTGTTCTTCATCTTGTCCTGTTCGTCCCTCACAAATCAAAACACCACTACGGCTGGTTTCATTCTTCTTCTTCACGCTGAGCACGTAGCAGAGATGCTGCTATTGCTTCTTCTTTTTCGTCCTTGTTTCCTCTGTTCGTGCAACGATAATCCAGAGCAACAACAATTCATTGCCCCCTGTTTTGCAAACCATGACTCAGAAAACTAAATAATAAACATAGCTGCTTGCTCCTTCGATTTTCTGCTGCATACATCACCATTCCTCTTCCTCTTCTGTTTTCGTTTGATGGTAGCAACCGTCCGTCCAACTAGCAACTCCTCACCAGCTTCCATTCTCGGTTCTTCTTCACGGTCTGCAGCAACCAGCTTCACCACTTCGTTGCCCTCTCTGTTTGTGAATCCCGGCCCACAGCACGACAACCACAGAATTCTGGTTTCTGTGCATGATTGTGCAGCAACAACCCGTAGCAGCATCTTCATTTGCTTTGCACGATCACACACAGCAACACCAATGTTTCTTTCCTTCGTCTGGCAGTGGCAACGACAACCAGCCATAGCTGGTTCCGTTCTTCCTCTTCTCCACGCCAGGATTACAACATTCTACAGCTCATTTCTTCGTTCTTTGCTGTAGTTTCTCTTCCTCATTTTTATTCTTCTTCATTTCGCTCTGCTTCTTCTTCTTCTTTAGTTCGTCCGACTGCAGCAGTAAAATTTTTGGTTTCTCTTCATTCTGCATTAATTTAGATTGTCCAAACAATTCGTCGCTAAACCAGAGAATTCTGGTTCGTTCTAGCATTCTCTTCACTGCCACACCAATTTTCTGGTGTATTCTTGATTTTTCAGATTTTGTTGTTTTTTTTTCTTTTTTCAACTAACCATTTTAATTTAGTTAAAACCTTATTATAAATTTTTAAGTTTATATATATTAATCCTTTAATTTATCATCTCTATTATAAGTTTATATACATTAATAATATCATTATCCCTCTTTATACCTTTGATTTTACTTCTTTTATTATATGTGTGAATATGTTTCAACCATCCATTTATTATAAATTCTCAATTACCATTTTTACCAATCGATAAAATTTTCTAATGCCACATTTCATCGTATATATGTTATATTATTATTATTATTATTATTATTATTATTATTATTATTATTATTATTTCTAGCTAATTCAACTAATATCGATTTTTAATTTATTATTTTATTTCCTTTTATGCTTACTCGCGATGTGGCATGATTACAAAATTTCGAGGTGTTACAATCTACCCCCCTTAAAAAAATTTCGTCCTTGAAATTTGTGTCGGGTTAACTTATGTTGTCAATTAGTGTGTGTTTCTCAAAACTCATCATGCTTCCGCTGCGCTACTCTGATCCTATACCGCGAATCCTTTGATGTTCGACTAAATCATATTTCTCATATTCATGAATACAATTAGGACATTTATCTACCCACATTAGATTCGTCGTCTTGCAATGATAACGGACGTGAATTTGTTTCCTCCTTGAAACCATTTTCTGCAAAGTCATTAAAATTTCCTCAAGTCTTTCACATAGCTGAGTAAACTTTACTAATCACCACCTTCTATCCTCAAACATCACGCCTTCAAATTTTTCATTGATGATTTTGGAATACTGTACGTCCTATTTTCAATGAAAAAATTTATGAACGTAGCCTTCTTTCGAATAAGCGCTGAGAAGAACTATGGGGTCACAAATAGCACTAGCACTGTGATATCTTAGCCTAGGTATCATACATGACATCCATGACACTTTCGTAAAAGAATTTGGAACTTACCAATAATCTAATGTATGCTCTCACCTGGGATAAACTTGAGTTGTTAAGACATTTTCATTTTCCTTCATCATGTAGTATCGCAGTTTGTGTAGTGAACAACTGTAACTTTTTAGTTAGGGTT
>JAJIYU010018506.1:0-11181 GCA_030144865.1 Tinospora cordifolia
AAGAGGACCATATTTGAGCATCTCTGTGATTTCACTTGAAAACCATATAAATGAGATTAGAAAAATTGAAACCAAAATTCTGGGAACATTTAAATGATATAGATCAAATCTAAAAATTTTCACACAAATCCAAAGGTCAAATTGATCACAAGAAATCTAGAAACTTCACTCTATAGATAGAAAAAAAATCCAGAATTGGGGGCTCCTGTTATTTTAGTTGGAAATTGTGTCAAATGAAGTCTAAAAATAGAAACATAAAATGTTGGTGAATATTTGAAAGGTCTGAATCAAATCTGGAAAGTTTTGCATAAATCCAACGGTTGGATTGACCGCAGGAAAATTAACAAATTTGCTGCGCAAATTAAACCAAAAAGGGCTTAGAATTGACTAAGTGTTGAAAATTGTGAATTTTGACCCAATTGACTTGATTTTGACCAAATAGACCCAAATTGACCAATGTTGACCAATTTTGAATAGGTTGACCAATTTTGACTAGGTTGACCAAGTTTGATCGGTTGACCAGATTTGATCGATTCGAATTCGAATTGACTAAGACCGATTAGGAATAGTAGGACCAAAATTAAGTAATGTTTCATGAGGAACTGAAATTGGGTTTAACATAACACAGATTTGAGTGTAGATTGGGAGCTTAGGCCGAGTGTTGAGGGGACATCGGTGCGCAAGACCCTAGGCAAGTAGTTTAATTTAGTTGTTATCTTAACTGTATTCCTTGCATGGAAAATGATTAAAATTGTCATCGATTGAATGGTTTCTCGTGTTGAGCTACATTGATTGATTTGAAATATATGTAGTTGTACACTGATAGGGGGACCATAGGCTTGAGGTTCGAGTGCAGGGTCAGGGTACACTATGTGATTAGATTAGGCTCGAGGTCCGAGCGTCGGGGTTAGGAAATATGATCAGTGCGCCTAGCCTCAGACCCGCTCGAGCACGACACTTGAGGACCGAGCGCAGGGTTAGGGTGTTCGATGTATGCGCCTAACCCTTGACCTGTATGAGTGGCCGGTATGCCTAACTCATGACCCGCTCGAGCGATGACCATAGGGTGGTATTTGATAATTTGAACCCTAGTCTTGATATAGTTTTAAACTGCATGTATTTAAACTGTTTTTCTTCAAACTATTGCGTTGTTTATAATTATTTTTATAACATACCATGATTCTTAAGAAATTGTTTCTCCATTACTATTCATGCATACATGCACTGTTTTTTTGGATGCCGGTTAGGTAATATGCTAGTTTTACTCTAACACCCCCAGCTCCCGATCTTTCTCACATACGTCATAGGTGACGTGGTTGTCTTGTAGCTTGGGACGTCATTTCTTCCGAGTGCAGTCAATCCTGCTTTATATCTGAGAACTGGGGATATTACTTTTTCTTTTCATCATTTATCACATCTGTAGTTTCATCAAATCATATCCCAAGGTATAGAGTATAAATACAACAGAAACACAATAATCTTTGTATTTCAAAATAATCGAAAACATTGATTCATGATCAGAGTTATGAACAATTCTGTGGGCTCCATAGCCATCTTTTACAAATACTATTGTCATCCGACATGATCAAATATAGTGGGTCACAAGCCCTACAATACAGTTCATTTTCTACTATCATCATACTGTGAGGCACACTGTTATTAATTTACATTGATCTGCTGGGGCGATGTCTTCAATAGTTACCTAAAAAAATGATTAGGTGAGCTCAAGAACCCAGTGGATCATACACAGTACTTCAATAGCATTATTTAAACCAAACACTGAACATGCAAACACTTGTCATCCATTAGGCGTTTCAAACATTTATTTATCAACAGTTGTCAATTAGACCGAAAGGGGTTAACCTCTATCTTCCAGATCTGGGGAGAGAAATCAATTCTGAAACTCAAACCCTTCTCTAGGATCATTTCTGAAACCCAGTTCATTTAGGTGTCAATCCTGACAACCAGTTCTTATTCTGCATGGAACACACACGAATGACATTCGTCCCTGCGCCAGTACGTGGTTGAAATCTTTATTTAATCTTCTTTTTGTGAACAGAGCATAATAAAATAAATATTTCATCAATAATTAAACATTCCATCAGCATGTCATCATAAATCAATATTTTTATAAATGAAATACAATGACTGTCGATTTCTGATGTAGAAGATCTTACAAGACGCAACTACAGAGCATACTCTCTCGGTCATAAATAATATAAATTAAAAATAAAGAAAAATCTTTCACAAATCATTTAGTCAATAACCTTGCATATTTCTAGGCATTCAAATAATGTAAACATCACATATTCAGCATTAAAATTCAAATAATACTAGAGAGTAGAGTAATCACTTCCACCTCAGTAGTATTTCTCTAAATCATTGCAGTATTATCTCAACTTGTTTCAAGTCTTTGACCAACAGTCTTCAGGATCTACGTTTCGAAAATGTGATTTAATCAATGCCCATGAACAGTACCGTATAAACGGTATCGTATATATGAATAGTGCCAAATAGTAACAGTGAACAGTACTGTATGAACAGTACCGTATATATGAACTGTACTATGTATGCGTACTGAAATAAACAACGACATTTTCAATCTTAAATAGAGACTAGAGCAGAGTGATTATACCTACTTTGATCAGGAAAACCCTCCAATTGCTTGAAAAGAGGTACTCAACAGTAGATCTTTACTACTGCTATGCAGAAACTGGGGTTTTCCCTTTCCTACTACTATATTTGTTGTCTAAAATAGCTGAAGAACAAGATAAGAGAAGACAGTAAGCAAAAAAATTCTTTCTTTCTTGCTGGAATGAATTTTCAGAATGAGGGGGGTTATATAGATTTTTCTGGCAGAAAAAGACGAAATCGCACAGTTGCAAATAGTTTGTACTGTAGCTGTAGTGCCTGTTACTGTAGCTACAGTAACCATCGAACCTTATTTTGTCTGCCGACAAAATAGTGACCATATTTGTGAACAGTAACCGTATATTTGAACAGTATTTTTTAATATTTTTTTTAAACTCACATTTCGAGTATTACAACACTAAAATTGTAGGCATTACAACCTACCCTCCTTAGAATAAATTTCGTCCTCGAAATTGACTTATCCACGTCAATGTTGTTTGGTTAGGTATTGTGGGTGAAGAGACCTGGATATTTGTTCTTCATCTCACTTTCCAACTCCCAGGTTGCTTCTTCCAAATCATGATGTCTCCACAGAACCTTAACAAGTAGAATTTCCTTGGTCCTGAGACTCTGTACCTTACGATCTAATATTCTAATTGCTAGTTCCTCGTAAGTTGTATTGTCTCGAAGTACGACTTCCTCCCAGTGTATGATATGTGATGGGTCTGGCTCGTATTTTCGCAGCATCGACACATGGAATACGTTATGAATCGAGGACATACGATTTGGTAAGTCCAGCTCATAAGCGCACTCTCCAACCCGCTTGAGTATCTCAAAGGGGCCGATAAACCTTGGTGCTAGCTTCCCCTTGATTCCAAACCGTCTTATACCTTTCTGTGGACTAATCTTCAAGAAAACTCTGTCACCTGGTTGAAATTCTAGAGGTCTTCTTCTGTTGTCTGCATAACTTTTCTACCTACTCTGAGCTGTCATTAGCCTCTTTTGAATCTTCTTTACCTGGGTGTTCATTTCTTCTACCAATTCTGGTCATGTGAGGACCCGATCCTCAAAGTCTGCCCAGCAAGACGACGATCTGCAGGGTCTGCCATAGAGCGATTCATATGGAGCCATCTTGATACTTGCCTGATAATTATTGTTATACGAAAACTTTGCTAAATGTAGGTACTTGCTCCAGTTGCCCTTGAAATCAAGAACACAAGCTCTTAACATATCTTCTAATATCTGGATGACCCTTTCAGATTGCCCATCGGTTTGAGGATGGAATGCAGTGCTCATGGTGAGTCTGCTTCCTAGTTCTTTCTGCAAACTCTGCCAGAATTGAGAAGTAAACCTAGAATCTCTATCAGACACGATGGTTGTGGGAACACCATGGAGTCTGAAAATTTCCTTGACATATAGCTCTCCAAGTTTCCCAACAGAATCTGTAGATCGAATGGGTAAGAAGTGAGCTACTTTTGTCAAATGATCCACAATCACCCATACGGTGTCTTCCCCCTTTTGATTCCTTGGCAGGCCGCTAACAAAGTCCATCGCGATGTTGTCCCACTTCCATTCTGGTATCGGAAGTAGTTGTAACATCCCTGAAGGTTTCTTATGCTCTGCCTCACTTGTTGGCATGTCAAACATCTAGAGACATATTGGGCTATGTCCCTTTTCATGCCCCTCCACCAGTAGGTCTTTTTAAGGTTTTGATACATTTTATCTCCACCTGGATGCATCATATACTTGGTTTGATGGGCCTCATCTAGTATTGTCTACTTACTCTGTCCATTTTGAGGTACACAGATCCTTTTTCCAAACCTTAAGATATTTTCAGCATCTAACTTGAAGTCAGCATGCTTGCCTTGTGTAACTTCCTCAATCAGATTGGTAAGCCATTTGTCTTGTCTTTGTTCATCCCTGATCTGGTGCAGAAGATTCAGTTGATAAGACATAGTGTAGAGGTAGGCTTGTTTTTCATTTAGAGTTATACCCAACCTAAAATCGTCGATCAACTGGTACATCTGGCCTTTCTCTTCCTCCTGTTTGTTGAACTTTCTACTCAAGGCATCAACCACTACATTGGCCTTCCCTGGATGGTAGCGTAGTTGAAAATCATAGTCTTTCAAGAATTCCATCCATCTCCGTTGCCTGAGGTTCAACTCCTTTTGGGTGTAGATGTACTTCAAGCTCTTGTGATCTGAAAACAGATCAAATTTCTCATCATAAAGGTAGTGTCTCCAAATCTTTAGGGCAAATACAATGGCTGCTAACTCTAGGTCTTGAGTGGGGTAGTTCTTTTCATGGACCTTCAGTTGTCGCGAGGCGTAAGCGACTACTTGTCTTCCTTGCATCAATACTGCTCCCAGCCCATTTATTGATGCATCAGTATAAAGGGTAAAGGTAACCCCATGAGTTGGAGTGACTAGGATGGGGGCCATAGTCAGTCTCTTCTTTAGTTCTTGGAATGATTGTTCACACTTCTCATTCCAATTGAACTTAACTCCCTTCCTGATTAACTTGGTCATAGGTTCTGCTAGTTTAGTGAAATCTTGTATGAACCTTCTATAGTATCCAGCCAAGCCCAAGAAACTCATGATTTTCGTAACTGACTTTGGTTGCTTCCAATTCATGACAGCTTCCACCTTCTCTGAATCCACAGAGATGCCTTCTGCTGATACAACATGGCCAAGGAACTTGACCGTCTTCATCCAGAACTCACCCTTGCTGAACTTGGCATATAGTTGGTGACCTCTGAGGGTTTCCAATACTATCCGCAAGTGTTCCAAGTGTTCGGCTTCTGTCTTTGAATAAATTAGAATGTCATCTATGAACACCACTACAAAGTGGTCAAGATATTGCCTAAACACTTGGTTCATTAAATCCATGAATGCCGCTGGAGCATTGGTCAAACCAAAGGGCATTATGGTGAACTCAAAGTGTCTGTATCTCGTTCTAAAGGCTGTTTTGAGTATATTTGACTCTTGGATTCGCAACTGATGATAACCTGACCTAAGATCAATCTTAGAGAAATGAGTAGCTTCCCTCAATTGATCAAATAGGTCATCTATCCTTGGCAAAGGATACCTGTTCTTTATGGTTACCAGATTTAACTTTCGATAATCGACACACAACCTCATGGATTCGTCTTTCTTTTCACAAATAATACTAGAGCTCCCTATGGTGATTCACTGGGTCGAATGAATCCCTTTTCATGGAGTTCATCCAACTGTGTCTTTAGTTCAATTAGTTCTACTGGCTCCATTCGATAAGGAGGAATAGCTATAGGATTTGTGCTTGGATAAAGTTCAATTTTGAACTCTACCTCCTTGTGTAGTGGTAGTCCAGGTAAATCATCGAGGAATACATCTGCATATTCCCGTACTACAGGTATCTCCAAAATCTTCTTAGGTTCTCCAGATCCAATATCATCCTCTAACAATTGTTTGAAGTCATCACTCTGTTTTAGACAATGTAACATGGCTGTCATAGGACTCCGAGGTAGTCTCTGCATATCCCCATTGACTTTTACTAACTCTCCGGATGGTAGAGTTAATGTGACTCTTCGTCTTAGGCAATCGCGAGCCTGGTGTTGAGTCAACCAGTCCATGCCTAGTATCACATCATACCCTTGGAAAGGTAATAGTCTAAGGTCGGTTGTCACTAGTTTGTCTCCAAATCTTAATTCACATGTGCAAACTTTTCGAGCAACTACAGTATCTCCTATGGGAGTGGACACATGTAATGACTTTGGTGATGTGGATGTCACTGGTTGTAATCTTCTAACTAGTTCTTCTGACACAAATGACTTAGTGGCACCCGAATCAAACAAGATCTTACAGCAATGTTAAATAACAAGAATGTACCTTCAACAACAGGGATTTGGTCTTCAGGGGCATCAGCGATGGCAAATACTCTAGCTTGGTTTTGCCCACGACCCTGGTTTAGGTTTTGTGCCCGACCCTGATTTTGATTTTGCCCCTGGGTGTTATTTTGTGGAGGCAGTTGTTGTAGAGAACGTACATTCAGTGATCCACCTTGATGATTCAGAGGTTGTTGCTGCTGTCGTGTCTGGGTTTTGGTGGGACAAAACTTTGCTTGGTGCCCTTGCTGATTGCAGGTGAAACACCGCCCTTGACGTCTGGCCAACTCTAGTTGTTGTTCCGTTTTGGGTTGGTTTTGCCCTTGGGGCATTTTGTTTCCATCCCCCTGATTGGCATTCCTTCTCTTCTGATCTCCTTGGTGGTCTTTGTCCCCTCCTGGTCTCTTGTTTTTGTTCCTCAATCTTTGCTCGAAGTTCAGGTCTCGTTCTAAGGTTAATGCCCTGTCTACGACTTCTCTATATGTTTTTGGGCAAGCTGTCCGTATTAATTTTCGGATCTCAATCTTAAGACCCTGAGTAAAGCGATTAACCTTCTTCTTCTCTTCATTGATTAATTCAGGTGAGAACTTGGCCACTTCGATAAATTTGGCCTCATACTCGGCCACCGTCATCTCTCTTTGCTTCAGCTGAGCAAAGTCCTCCTGCATCTTTGCCAGTGTTGCTTCAGGGAAGAATTCCTGGTAAAATATCTCCTTAAACTCTTCCCACTTCATTCTGCTGATATTAACAGTCGGGTCTACCTTTACCATTCGCCACCAACTTCTAGCTGGTCCCTTGAATTGATGGGTAGTCAGTGCTACCCTGCTAGGACCTGTTACTCTCAACACATCCAAGTGTTCTTCTAGTTCTTGGTACCAATGGTCAGCTGCTAAACTATCAGTAGTACCATAAAACTGTGATGGTCCCAGCTTCTTTAATTCTAATAGCGATTTTCTGTGTTCACTATCTTCAAGGTCTTCTGGTTCTTCCTGATGATCTGGAATCTCAGGTGCTGGCATTGGCTGCTGCATCACAATCTGTTCCTGCACCTGCGACTGTAGTGCCACCTGAGGTATTATTCGAGATAACGTTTGTTCTATCCGCTCCATTACTCTTCTGGTAACCTCATTCATCAAATGTTCCATCCTAGCTTCAGCCATGCCATTTTGTGCTTCCAGAGAGTCAATGTCATCAGATGTAGCAACCCTAAGTTCAGCCATTACCTACACATTAACACCAATTTAATATTTATTGTTTTTGTTTAGTCCGTTCTATCATGATTCTAGAGTTATGTTTCTAGGTTCTCGATTTGTCCAGTAGTCTAATAGTTTATGCTTCTAAGTTCTGTTTTGAGGATTTTCAAAATCCTCTAATGTCGTTGGGTATAAGATTTGGTTTCATGATCACAATACATGTGATATACCTATTTTATGAAATTCAGATAAATAAAGCATGCATTCAAACAATCAGGCATTCATACAATCATACATGTTCATGCTAGCATAGCGAAATTCTAGGCTTCCGCCTATGCCTCCAGGTTCGTGTGTCTCATACCACCTTTGCCCTTCATCATAGACTTCTACCTAGAGATTTCACTACACCCAATCAATTTCGTGAATGTCTTGATTTCTAAGGCTTCCCAAGCCTCACTATACTTGACTGTCCCATACCAGCAAAGCATAGGGAAACAAGTTCGTCAAAACCACCGATCATTCACCACACATGGCCCTTCATTCTCTGAGTTCAGTATTCTTCTACATCCCTGAATCTTATGCGTCCCATACCACATAGAAACCAAAGATACAGGATCCTCCCGATCTCGTGCCCTGACCAAACAAATGTGTCGTTTTCACACGTTATCAGTCTCTATCTTATGCCCTAAAAGCTTTTATTTATGATCCACTGTGCCACCCTTAGCAATACCCAAGTTTCTACCTAAGGTCTCTTTCCTAGACCTAAGTTCTTAAATCCTGGTCAGCATATTCTTTGGACCTTAGTGAATTCCTAGTCCTTAATTACCACCTCTTGGTTTTTATATAGAAAATAAGTGTGTTCTTCAACTTCAACTACTCGTATGAGCTAGTGGGACAACCTTCAGATCGGACGACGAGACCGAAGTCTACTTAGCTACCGTGCTTTCTAGAACGGGATAACCCATCTCCCTTTCAATGTTTAGCTTTACTCGGGACAAGGCTTACCCACTATCAGCTCAACTCGTAATCTTCGTATCCAAACAAAACCGTTGAAAACATATATCTTTTTTCGAAAACAATTTTTTGAAATCATTTCAATTTCCAAAACATGAGGCATGGCTTTTAAATAAAATAAATAAATAGTCTTACCAGACTAGTCAATTCCTTCTAATTTTTGCCCAAGGCATCTAAAGCCTAGGCTCTGATACCACCTTTGTAACACCCCCAGCTCCCGATCTTTCTCACATACGTCGTAGGTGACGTGGTTGTCTCGTAGCTTGAGATGTCATTTCTTCCGAGTGCAGTCAATC
This sequence comes from Tinospora cordifolia, assembly GCA_030144865.1. Taxonomy (NCBI): domain Eukaryota; kingdom Viridiplantae; phylum Streptophyta; class Magnoliopsida; order Ranunculales; family Menispermaceae; genus Tinospora; species Tinospora cordifolia. Next base: position 8,997 of record JAJIYU010018506.1, read on the forward strand.
CTACTTTCTATCTGAGAACTGAGGATATTATTTTTTCTTTTCATCATTTGTCACATCTGTAGTTTCATCAGATCATATCCCAAGGTATAGAGTATAAATACAACAGAAACACAATAATTTTTGTATTTCAAAATAACCGAAAACATTGATTCATGATCAGAGTTATGAATAATTCTGTGGGCTCCATAGCCATCTTTTATAAATACTATTGACATTCGACATGACCAAACATAGTGGGTCACAAACCCTACAATATAATTCATTTTCTACTATCCTCATACTGTGAGATACACTGTTATTAATTTACATTGATCTGCTGGGGCGATGTCTTCAATAGTTACCTGAAAAAAATGATTGGGTGAGCTAAAGAGCCCAGTGGATCATACACAGTACATCCATAGCATTATTTAAACCAAGCACTGAACATGCAAACACTTGTCATCCATTAGGCGTTTCAAACATTTATTTATCAACAGTTGTCAATTAGACCGAAAGAGGTTAACCTCTATGTTCCAGATCTGGGGAGAGAGATCAATTCTGAAACTCAAACCCTTCTCTGGGATCATTTCTGAAACCCAGTTCATTCAGGTGTCAATTGCGACAACCAGTTCTAATTCTGCATGGAACACACATGAAGGACATTCGTCCTTGCGCCGGTACATGGTTGAAATCTTTATTTAATTTTCCTTTTGTGAACAGAGCATAATAAAATAAATATTTCATCAATAATTAAACATTCCATCAACATGGCATCATAAACCAATATTTTCATAAATGAAATACAATGACTGTCGATTTCTAATGTAGAAGATCGTATAAGACGCAACTACAGAGCATACTCTCTCGGTCATAATTAATATAAATTAAAAATAAAGAAAAATCTTTCACAAATCATTTAGTCAATAACCTTACATATTTCTAGGCATTCAAATAATGTAAACATCACATATTCAGCATTAAAATTCAAATAATACTAGAGAGTAGAGTAATCACTTCTACCTCAGTAGTATTTCTCTGAATCCTTGCAGTATTATCTCAACTTGTTTCGAGTCTTTGACCAACAGTCTTCAGGATTCACGTTTCGAAAATGTGATTTAATCGATGCCCATGAACAGTACCGTATATATGAACAGTGTCAAATAGTAATAGTGAATAGTATGGTATATATGAACAGTAAACTATGTATGCGTACTGAAATAAACAACGACATCTTCAATCTTAAATAGAGACTAGAGCAGAGTGATTATACCTGCTTTGATCAGAAAAACCCTCCAATTGCTTGAAAAGAGGTACCCAACAGTAGATCTTTACTACTGCTATGCAAAAACTGGGATTTTTCCTTTCCTACTACTATATTTGTTGTCTAAAACAGCTGAAGAACAAGAAAAGAGAAGAGAGTAAGCAAAGAAATTCTTTCTTTCTTGCTGGAATGAATTTTCAGAATGAGGGGGGTTTATATAGATTTTTCTGGCAACCGCACAGTTGCAAATAGTTTATTACTGTAGCTATAGTGTCTGTTACCGTAGCAAATAGTTTGTTACTGTAGCTACAGTAACCACCGAACCTTATTTTGTCTGCTAACAAAATAGTAACCGTATTTGTGAACAGTAACCATATATTTGAACAGTAATTTTTATTAATTTTTTTTAAACTCACATTTCGGGTATTACAACACTAAAATTGTAGGTATTACATTTACTACTCACTGAGCCATGTTGACTTTTAGGTTCATTATTCTAGTAACATTTCAGGTTCCTCAGTCGCCGATAGAGGGAAAGGCGTGGTGATAGCCTAGTCCCAGAGTGGTCCTCTATTTTTTTTTGTTTCCATTTAAGGTTGGTCATATTTTGTATGTCAGTAATGGTTTAATGGTCAAATTGTACTTTTTTGATATGATAATATGTAATATTTTGTTGTTTTCACACCTTACAGTATGAATGTTTAAATTACTCTGATGTTATTTGTCGTAGGAATTGAAATGTAAGGGCTTAACAGTGATTGGGCGAACTCGACTCGATGAGTGAATTTGTTGAGTCACTGTGCCAATCGAGCCGTCCTTCGGCTTAAGGAAGGGGAATCCCGACATATAAAGTATGAATTTAACCATTGTAATTCCCACATAAAGATAAAATGCCTTCCATTGGGCCATGATACATTTGTTCAACTCATTATCATCTCAAATCAA
>JAJIYU010018507.1:0-11189 GCA_030144865.1 Tinospora cordifolia
CTATAAATACCCCCTCTCATTCTCTCATTTCTCATTCAATTTGCTCACATTCCATCCCATCTAAATTGCTCAAAAATACTCATCCGGGCAAGAGAGAAATCAAGAAGGAAACGAGAGGAAAAAAAAGAGAAAAAGAAAAGAAAAAGAAAAAAGAAAGAAAAAGAAAAAAAGAAAGAAAAAGAGGAAAGAGGAGTTGTTCATTTCTGAGGATTCGCGCACTTTGGAAATCCGATATTTCAGGTAAACCATTTTTACCTATTTTCAATTCTGAATTATTATACGAATTGCGAATTTCAGTTTTATAGTATAGTTTCAATAAATGTATTAATTCAATGCGCGACCCAAAATTAGGGTATATTTTCCCTAGGAATGAAACTATACAATATATATATATATATATTATTTGTACCCTCATGGACCATAGGAAATTATATGGTAGTTGGAAGTCGACGCATAGGGGGTATACCCATTAATACTTGAATTTTAGTCTGTGGGTACTAAAATGTCCAGAATGAAACTCTGAACTTAATGATACTGAAATTAGGATTTTGGAGGTCAATGGACATATTAAATTCATGTTTATACAATTTGAGGATTAATTAATAAAGATAGGAAAAAAATGTATATACGGTAAAAATAATGATAAATAATAGAAAAAAAATGTTATATAATATTGTATAACATTATAAAATGCATATTTATAGTATTTAGAGTCAATTACAAAGGCTAAATTGACCTTGTTAACCACGTTGACCTTATCGATTTGACAGGTCGGCGAGGGTTAGGTTTAGATAGAGTTGACCATAGTTGACCAAGTCAATCCTTTGATTGACCAAAGACCATAAAGTTAGAATGTGAGCCAAGTTTTATGTAGATATTAAGAAAGTAAGTTGATCACGCAGGATCATACATCAGCGGGACGCGATCGGTCACTAGAGGAGCACCGGGAGCTGAGCATCCTTGTGAGTAGTGTTTTCTAATTTATCACTTAACTTGTTATTCTATCATAAATGAAATGTTTTTACATATTAAAATGCATTTGCAATATTTAAATGTGATTTAAATGAAAATATGCACCGAATATCGAGGTCCGGGTGCGGGTTATGATAGAATGTGGTAGAGCATTGAGGACGAGTGGCTGTCGTACCCGAGGGTGCGGTCGGGCCAGGTCTATCAATTGAGGCTCCCCTAGATTATTTAGTGACCACCTAGCACAGAGTGCCCTAAGGGGGGTTCTGTGGACCTAGATTAGGGTCGTCGCCTATACACCTAACTGTCGGGTTTCTCCCGCTCGAGTGGATTTATGTGTTTTTTGCATTAAAACTGGTTTCAAAATGGAAGGTGCACAACTGCATAGTGGATTTAGTATTCATTAATTGTTGCATTCATTCGCATTATTATCATTGTGCATTCATACATTGCTTTTCTAGAATACTTGTTCTAAGTTATAGATTAGGTTACATTACTCATTAAGTTGCCGTGGACAAAATTGGCTCACTACTCTAACATTTCAGGTTCTTCTTCTGCGGATAAGGGGAAGAAGGTGGTCATTGCGTGAAGCGTACTTCGTTTATTTCGGTAGGTTTCCTCACATGGGTTACTATTTTGAGAGTTAGTATAATGTATAGGATGTGAGGAAAATATTGTGGATGTTTTGACTTAAGCATTCAGCTACTGCTACATTTAGGACAATATATATATAATTAACTTTTGTATATAAAAAAAATTTCTCATGTACTTACTTATTCAAGTTGTTTCCGCATTTATTAAGATTACTCTAATAGTGTTATATATGGTGTTGGTGAAAAGGCTTAACAGTGTTTTGGGCAAGCTCAGTTTGGGAATGGGTTTGCCAGAACACTGTGCCGGTCAGTTCATCCTTCTCCCTAGGGAAGGGGTCCCGACAAGCTCGAGCAAGGATGCAAGTAAATAGCAAAGAGAAAACATTTAAATCTCTCTAGTATGATTTCTAGAGTTTATAGTCCTTGTTTTTGTATTGTTTACACTATGTGAGGCTAAATTTTCCATTCTAGGATGTAGTTTCATTTGTGAGAACCCTTAATTCTAAGTTTTGATTAATCTATGTTGATGTTTTGTTCTATATCTTCTGTTCATAATGCTTTCTATTTATTGGTCATAGATAAGAAGATCTTAGACTGTTAAACTAACTCAAGAGAGAGAGATTAAATGCTTTGATAATCAAGTTATTGACTTAGACAGATCAATTGACCCAAAGGTTGTTGATTTTATAGGAGGTTTCATGTGAAAAACAGATGTTACTGCATTAGTTATTTTGTTGTACGCCTCAGGAGAGCGTATTAGGAACTTGACTAATATATATTAAGATAACTCGGGAGGGATTTTTAATCACAGATGCTATAACCTATAGAACTATGAGATAGATTAGTTAAGATAAGAATTAAGGGGGATCACATGAGATTTTACTATCCTAGAAGCTTGATCAATATAGTTTTCAAACCCAGCTTTCTTTTGATTTAAATTTGATTTCAGTTTGCAACCTTTCACGCTTTATTTTTAGCCTTGATAAAATTGACACTAATAGTAGATTGGGCTTTAATATTATTGTCCTTAAACCATTATCAGAGGATGACATCTGATTTACAAACGATTTTTACTACTTATGACACTGTACACTTGTAGTGCCTACCACCAGCTTTGCCAGCAAGGTTCCTTACATGGCCACCCAACGGCCATATGGATGGTCACATGGCAAGAGTTTTGGCCATGCAAGGTTGCCCCATAAATGTAACGAAATGATTTTGGACACTTTTGGAAGTTCATCAGCTCCACTTCATCATCTCCATTCTTCTTCGTCCCAACCCCAAAATGGTTTGGAAAGCCTTCATTGGAGAACCTTCATACCATCTCCAAGATTCCACCTTCCCTTGATCCAGGCTCATAGCCATAAGAAAGAAAAATGGTTACCATAGTGGGGTACCTAACATAGTTGAAATCTAGAACAGTTGGGGAAAGTGGCTAATCCAAGTTTTGGAGGAGCTTTTCTATGGCCATTTCATGATCATCTCTTGAGGTAAAACCACCCTTCCCTATCTTTGATATGTAGATTTCAAGTTCCATGTAATAGAAAATTGAAACTAAGCTTGTGATTGTGATTTAAAAGGTGCCATAGTGCATTAATTACAACCTATTACAACAATAACTTGTCTTGAAGGCAACTTTGGGGCAGCTTTTAAAGTGCTTAGAGAAGTCCATTTGAATTGCAATTTGGAGTGCATGATCTTAGTACTTAGTGCTACAAGAAGGTATAGATTTTGTTCCATAATCTTCTTTGGTCATGGCGTACCATTCAGGTCAAATTGCCTTGTTACTTAGGCGTTATGATACTTAGAAAAATTATGAGTTTATAAGGAATGCATGTTACATGTTTGATGAAATATATAACTAGGATTTTGATCATTTATCCTTATTGATTTGAAAGGAAATATTTCTATGATCTAAATACATGCAAGAGGTATAAGAAATAACCTTTCAAATAAAGATATAATGGGAAAAAAATAATGCTTGAAATTCATGAAAATACATGAACTTAGGTAGGGGTGTTCGTGGGTTGGGTTGGGTCGGGTTTGGGGTAAACCCGCAACCCAACCCAAATAGTTCGGGTTGGGAAAGTTGAAACCCAACCTAACCCAATCTACGACTAAACCCAACCCAACCCAAATAGTTCGGGTTCAGTTCGGTTTGGGTTGGGTTATCGGGTTGAATTTCAAAATTTTCACAAAGTTGTTAACTTAAAAATAATATTCCTTGCCTAGGTAAGCATATTATAAATGAAGAAGAAACAATATAAGGAGAATGAACCACAAGCTATGAGACTAAACTAGAAAAATTACAAGAAATGAGAACATTAGCAAAAATTCGAATAGTAAGATGAGGATTTGGAAATAAACAAGAAGAATTATTAGATAGAACAAATTTGAAACAAGTGAAGAATATTGATTGTAATAGATTGAACAAAAGTAGGAATACCATAAATATATTACATATGACTAAGCAATAAGCAAAGTAATGAATAAAGAATGATGTTTAATGCATCAATCTAATAAAAAATGAGTATAGGGAGCCCCCTTGAACAATATGTTTATGCTTTCTTTCCAAGCAGCAAAATACATCATTTCCTTGAATCATATTTATTTTAGAACCAAAATCGGTTGCGCAAAAACTAGGGTATTTTTCGGTTTGGGTTGGGTCATGTTCAGATTACGGGGGTTAAACCCACAACCCAATCGAACTATTCGGGTTGAACATTTTAAAATCCAACCCAAGCCAAATATAGCTTAAAACCCAATCCAAACCAACCCAAAAGATTCAGGTCGGTCGGTTTGGTCGGGTTAATCGGGTTGATGAACACCTCTAAACTTAGGGATATTTGTTGCATAATTGAAAATTTAGGAAACCAGTTGACTCACCAAATCTTACTTTTCTAGGCTAAAATTTGGTGAGGACCTTACTGGAAATCTCAAAAATGAGTGTACCAAATTTTTAAAAAATGGACATAGATAAGTGGGTTAATTAAGAAGAAATGTGACCACCTATCAAATAAAATTCTAGATTTGAAGGGGATTGATTATCCAGTTAAAACCCTATCAAATAAAATCTAAAATTACAAGTTAAAATTTTAGTGAACATTTAGGAAGTATAGATTAATTATGGAAATTTCACATATCTGATGAACGGTTCGATTGGGAAAAAATCATGAAATTCATCACGCAATCAGTATTATGTACCTAGAATTTGACTAAGTACAGAAAATTGGAGATTTTGACCTAATTTAACTAAATTGACCCTATGTTGACCAAGTTTGACCAAATTGACCATGTTGACTAATTTTGAATAAGTTTGACCAATTGACCAAATTTGACCAAGTCAAATCTAAGTTTACTAAAGTAAGTTAGGGATTATAGAACTAGAATTGAGTCATGTTTTGCAAAGAAAATGAAATTGGATTTAAATAATGCAAATTCAAGCTTATACTGTTGGACTAGGGTGAGTGTCGATGAGACATTGGTATGGGAGACCTTAGGCGGGTAGTTTAATTTAGATGTTACTTTAACTTATATTCCTTGTATAAAACTTGAATGAAACATAGACGATTTCATTTAATTTGAGCTAAATCAAATGGTTTTGAGGTATATATAGAGAAACACTGATAATAAGACTATAAGCTCGAGATTCGTGTGCAAGGTCAGGGGACATGATGTAATTGCAATTAAACTCAAGGTCTGAGCATAGCGTTAGGGCATATAATCAATGCGCTTAGCTTATGACCAGCTTGAGTGACGACACTTAAAAACGAAGCACAGGGTTGGGGTATTCGAGGAATACATATAGCTCATGACCTACTTTAGTGGGTGGTACGCCTAATTCATGACCTACTCGAGCGATGACCATAGGGTTGGATTTATTAATTTGAAAACCTAGTCCAGATATAGTTTTCCGCTAACATGTATTAAAAAATGTTTGTCTTTAAGTGTTGTGTTGTTTATAACTATTTTCACTATATGCCATGTTCTCAAGCACTGTTTCATCATTACTGTTCATGCATACATGCATTATTTTTGGGATGCTAGTTATTAGTAATATGCTGCACTTTCTATTCACTGAGCTATGTTACAATTTAGGCTCACTACTCTACTACTAACATTTCAGGTCCATTAGTAGTTGACAAAGGGAGAGCTGTTGTGATTACCTAGTTTCCTTGGTAGTCCCCTTTTCTTTTCTTAATTTTTTTTCATAGGTTCGTCACTTGTGTATGTGTCATTAATGGTCAAGCTGTATATTTTTGAAACAAGACAATTTGTAATCTATGGTAGCAAACTTCCATTATGTATGAAAAAGAAGTATTTGCTGATAGACTTAATTGTAATATTTTGTTTACTCTTATACTTTACTTGATGAATTCTTAAAATTACTTGATGTTACTTGGGATTCCAGTTTGAAAGGATTAATAATGCTTGCGTGAACTTAACTCGATAAGTGAGTTCATTAAGACATTATGTTAGTCGAGCAACCTTTCATACAAGGGAAGAGGCTCTAACACCAAAAGTCTCATCTTGGGGGATAAATGTTACTTCATATTCATTCGTCTAGGGAAAGGCTAAGGTCAAAATAAATATAATGATGATTTGGATGAGAAGCGGATGGAGAAAAAATTGTCAAGCCAACTAGGGACTGTGAACCAAACGATCTGAAGTTCAAAAAACACACATTGTTAGCTCAGCCAAGTGCAAATGTGTTAGGATCAACAATATTCACACTAAAAGTTTCCTAAGCTCTTAAGCCCCTGCTCAGACTTAAGGTTGACGAAATCCAAGATTAGAAAGTTTTTCCAGGTTTATGAGCTCCTGTTCAAACTCAAAAGAAAAATTCTAACCAAAAGGTTGCCCAAGACCAAAGCTTCGACTTAAGCTAAGGTCAACCATATCAAACCACTAAAATTCCTCTAAGTATTACAAATGGGCTTAACCTTGCTCGGCTTGCCCAAGAAAACAAAATGTGAACCTTGTGCAAGGTCTTGTATTTCTAAAAGAAAAAGGCAAAGTAAGATGTACGCATAAAAAATCTAAAGAAGGAAAATTTTTCATTTATATGGAGATGGTAAACGTCCTCATTACAAAAGAAAGGAAGGGAGAAGTGAAAGGAATAGAAATACAAAAAGAAAGGAGTATGGCTAAGGCAATGCATGAAGAATGAAAGGAATTAGTGCTCATCATCAACTTCCAAGTCAAGCACTATGACCTCTATTCCATACCAATGCCTTCTCCTACCTTTCCTACCTCTACCTGCTTGCCTCTGGCCTCACTACTGAGCTTACACTTTCCTCCTCCTCCCCTTATTACGCCATAAACTAGTTTATTAGCATGTGGAATTGACCTAACTTATACTCATTGTTGAGTAGAGTAGATAACACCTCTAAAACCTTGAACTTTTCAGTGCCATGCTCCTTAAAAGATTGAATCTAAGAATTAAAAAAGGAATTCAACATCTTTAGCTTGACAATCTCTTTCCTTAGCTTTTTTTTTAGCTCGGTGACCATGTTGATGTAGTCAGAGTCAATGCGAATAACCTCCATTTGTAGCTTTTGCACTTCATTCTTGGCCCCTTCCTTCTTAGCTCAAAATGAGTCCAAGGTTTCGTCAACTTTTTGGAAGGCCAAGAAGCTCAAGCCGCAAGTTGATCGAAAATAAGGACGATCAAATATATAAGAGAAATATACATACAACACGATAGAGTAAAGTGGTTGCTTTAATGCATTTGATGAAGGCTGCCAAGCAATTATCACAAGCATACACTTCCTAACTGAAATTGAACTCCCGAATAAGAATGTTTGTCGTGACCCACTTCGTAAAAGTGGCTAGCATATATGCTATACCTATGTATATAATACCATGTTAGCCTCTCTCATTTCGTATTACATAATATCCATAAAAATTTCGACAGTGATTTCCCTAAAATTTTGACTTATCTCAAAGGAAAATTACTGATGAACCATTCATGCTTCAATAATTCGATCACAGATAATATTCACTATATAACCATCAACCATCATTCATAGCTCATAATATACAAATTTTCATACTCTTACCTAGTGTAAACAAATTCACACCCCTCTAAGTGATATTACATATACAGTTATAAGTATAATTATACAAAGTATGCACTTATAAAACAATGAAGCCTACGCACATAGCAATGAACTAAAGAGTCGTCTACTCTTTTTGTGCCGGTCTCTTCCCTTTCTTATCTGTTTCAATACAAATAACATGCTTATATTCAAATCATTTTTATATCTACAATATCATATAAATAATCAAGATAAAAAAAATACTTACAGAATACCAATAACTTATTCTGCTAGGCACGTATTTCACTTTCTAATATGATTACCAGTCTTTTCCAACTTTACTATAAAATCCAGTAATATAATCCATCATTTCATTTAATATATTTTTTCATTTGCATCAATTCTTATTTAATAAAAATCAGAGATTTTGACATAATATCAACGTTTATATAATACCAAAAATAATTATTACTCACCAAAACTACTGTCCAATCAATTTCCTGTATCCACTTCAAAATCTATGTTTCAATCCACCCCAATTATTCTATCACAGAATAATTTCATAATCACAAATCAGATTCAATTCATTTTTATAAATAATTTTGAGCATATTTATTTTTCATATTTAATCCTACACGTGTGTCAAACCTCTCGTATCGATGCGCATTAACTTCAACATTCTCAATAACCTTTAAAATTAATTTTCTGCTCATATAAAATATTTTTATAGCAGAAAACAAAATAAATCAGCTTCCCTATTATATTTTTACTAATTTTTTTAATTTTTATGAATAACCCAATTGGTCTATTATTCACCAAAATTTCATTTGATATCCAAAATTTATGAATTTGGTGTCAATGAGTACATATTTTCATTCTCTATATTCCTACTAGATCCAATCAAAGTTTGATTAAGGTTTAATATACCCAAAAGTCCTCTTAAAGTTATTTATCTTTGAGTATTTATTTTAGTGTTTACAGGACAAACAAATGAAAACTAACCACATATCTGAGATCTACGTATCACCAGGAGTGTATTAATATAATTTTTACTAAGTTTTACTCACAATGGGTTAATATCTCATTTTTGGGTACTATTATAAAACACCTCCTACAGTAAAAATTATACCCATTGGTTCGTAGTGCGCGACTTATTTAACATTTTTGTAACAAGAATTGAGAAAACTAGCTTACTTGCACATCGAATTCGATACAAAATTAGATCGTTCTTCCCTCTTTCCTTTTATGTTAGCTCTCTAGATTCTACTCCTTAAGTGCGAGCTCTGGGCAATCCAAGTGAAAAATGAGAGAAAGAACCTCAATTTAAACTATACTCCATCACGTGCCCACTTACATAATGTTGTCCAATGAAATTACTCAACTACCCCTACAATTAAACACCCACCATCACACATTTATATACTGACCTAAATTCATCCACCCATCCTCATGCTTCGCATAATGAAGAAATGTTCTTAACTTTGGTCCCCATGATAATCCCACTTACATATTATATATATGATACCAATTACATTTTCTCCACTACTTATATATTATACTTATCATGATATATATTTTTCCAACTTTTTACGTAGATCAAAATTCAAATGCAACTATCCCACTTGTTAAATATTTTTTTACCAATTATTATTATTTTTTATACACCCCAATTATTTTTAATAAATAATTTAATTTAATTAATTTATACACGTAAAATATATTTTCAATACATGTGTATAATTACACGTATGTACACGCATAGACTGTACAATTACATATATTTATACATATTTATTTTTATTTAAATTAATTTACATGAAAAATTAAAATATGGAGTGTTACAAGGTCAATGTGGAAGCCTGCAAATTGTAAATTCTTTTTGTTGACTCAAAAGATCGGAGGACTCGTGTCCCTAAGGTACTAACCAGGACTTGCAGCCAAAAGGTCGAAGGTTTTTCCCTTCCCCTTCTTTTGTTCTTTAGTTGTAGGATCTACGGTGGCTAGAGGAGGGGTAGAAGAGTTGCTACTAGCGCTTGTCCTCTCCTCTTTGTCCAGGACAAGGGTTTGATTGCGGACCAAGCAACTTCAGACAACCCCTGTCTCTGCTCCATGGTCTTGAAGTTGGAAAGGTCAACTTTTTGTTTGTTCAACTTCTTAGCACACAACATCTCACCTTCCTCTTCCTCGAAAACCTACAAAGTCACATGAACAAGTCAACTCGGCCCCAACAGAAAATAAACATAAAAGAAAATAGAAAGAGAAAGATAGAGACTGGCCAACAAAGAGGGTGAGCTCACAGATTAGGCTAGCTTGATGAAGGCAAATAGGGGTGAGGACCCTCTATTACTCCCTAAACTGGGGAGGAATTAGACAAACTTGAAGGATCTTGGATAGAGTGACATCTTCCTTTTGTTGAATTCGCCTCGAGGGAGAATCCTAGTAGACTGCCAAAAGAGCAAACATATTTAAAATAAATAAAGAAAGGTCATCGCAAAGATGTACCAAATCAACCCAATACATGGTAGGGTTGTTCATCAACCTGACCAACCCTAACATTTTGGGTAGGGGAGAAATTGAGTCGAGTCGTGTTACAAACCCAAAATCACCCGACCGACTAGGTGATAAGGGGCTCCAAGTTGACCAAACCGAGGTCGGGTCGGATTGGGTAGGTTGGTTGGGTTAAGAATTTCAGAGAAGCTCCTTGATCCTCATTGCAAGTTGCAGCACAATAGCAGCTTCAACAACTTCATTCAAGTCCTAAAACCCTCACAGGTTAGTTCTTCTTTTCTTCTTTTTATTCTTCTTCTTATTGTTTTGGCGGCAAGTCTATTGCTCGACTCTGTTGCTTTGTAGCTTCTTCTTCTTCTTCTTCTCCTCGCTTTGCACGACAAGTCGATTGCTCAACTCTGTTGCTTCGTACCTTCTTCTTTTACTATTTCTTCTTCTTCTTCTTCTTTTCCTCTTGTTTTGTTGGAATTTAAAGAAAAAGGGATTGGTGCGCCAGAGGATCTTGGCACTGGCAGGAGTACAAAAATGGATCGGACCGTGAGAGGGCTTGGTGTTCATTTTCTTGTGAAGGTATTGAAACTTCATTCTCTATCAAACAAGATTGTGAAGAGGCATACCTTTTCACATCGGACTACCACCACTCTCTCCATGCACAAATTCTTGATCCTGAAACCATATTCTCTTCGCTTCTGATATGTTCTTTTCTAAACTAGTTTCTTTTTGAAGACGAAAAAAATGAAGAAGAAAACCCTCTTTGATTTTTGTTGCAAGATGGGGTGAAGAGGAGAAAAGGGATGGGCAGAACAAATGGGTCGGGTCGGGTTGGGTCTGACTCAACCTTTTGAAACTGGACTCGACCCGACCCTACTTGGGAGTATACCCAACTCAACCCAACCTGAAATGGTCAGGTTAGATCGGGTTGGGTCGAGTTGGATAGGTTGGGTGGCTTACATCCCTACTTTTGGGTTGGTGTTAGTTGCATAGCAGATTAATTATATTATATGTATTTTATGTATAATGTGCATTAATATAATAGAAAATGTAGTGTATTTACTTATATTTAGTATAATGTGCATTT
>JAJIYU010018508.1:0-11183 GCA_030144865.1 Tinospora cordifolia
GAATTGCATAATTAGCAGTTTTTGCATATAGTTAGGGGTTTGCATTGTTTAATATCTTTTTAAGCTTTGTTTTTAAAGTTTTGATATTCTTTTATGAGGAAATGATGTCTGTGAAAGGAATTAAGTGTATTGCAGGATACAGGTTAAAGCACAAAGGAAGAATGCATCATGAGAAGGAAAACAGGAGAAGGAATTATGAGAAAGTACCAGAAGACTACAGTCCAAAAACTGAAGACTGCGGTAACAAAAGAAGGACCGAACCAGGACATAACACACTGGTGACCGCGGACCATAAACTAGTGATCGTGGTCACTAGAATGGGATATGCACAGAGACAGGACAGATCGCGGTAGGCAGCAGGTGGAGAATTTCGGGCTTTTGTCATAGAAATCACTGACCGCGGTCACTCGAGTGATAATCAAGATTTTTATAATTTTTAGGGTTTTTTGTAGTGCGAGACTATATATAGAAAAGGGTAATTAGAGTCAAAGATACCTAATTCGAAAAGAAACTACTGGTGACGACTGTGGGGCATGAAAACCTGTATTTCCATTGAGAATTAAAGATTGTTTAAGAGATTTGAGTATGTTTTACTTCTTTGAATTTAATTTCATGTTTTCCTTTGAATTCATGTCTAGTTAATTAGTTTTATTGTCTGTGATGTGATGTTCAATGCATAGTTTGTGATATCTAGTTGTGGTTATTAAGTTATAAACTCTATTCCATATTGTGTAAACTTAATGCCTTATGTTTACTGGCCATAGACATATTGGAACCAACACTTTAGTCTATCTCGGAAGAGAAACCTAAAGGGTGGATGTCACATTTTGGACTTAGACCGGTTGATTTATTGGGAGATTATTGACTAATCTAAGGGGTTGCACAGGGACTGTTGAACATAACACGTAGGTTGTTAAGTGAGCACCTCGGAAGAGGGTTTAACGAGACAAATCTAGTGAATGTTAAAGTACCTTGGGAGAGGATTTCAACTGTTGATGCAAAAACTCATAGTTTAAATAATTCATGATTAAAACGAAGGATCGCAAACTACGTAGCGGCATTCACTATCCTAGACACGTTTATACATAGATTTCTTAATATGAACTATTGCTTTTGTTTAGAGAAGTCTCTAGTTTTCAACTTAATTCAGTTACATCCAATTATAGTCTTGATAAAACTTTGATCAATAGTAAATTGGGATTTGAAATCACAAATCAACCCTTTTTCCCTGAGGACGATACCCGGTCTTACCAGTTTATACTTGAGTAAAACTGTACTCTTGTAGGATTCACAACAATTGTCTATGCTTATGCACCTAACCAACACTGCTCCAAGCTTGATGGAAAAAGGGAGAAGTATGTTTTTCTTGGTTATGATTCTAATTCCAAAGCTTATGAGGTCTGCAACCCAAAAGGTTGTTGTTAATTGAAATGTTCATTTCAATAAAGAAGCATCCAGGGATTGGATTGTTCGTATATAATGGAGATGTATTTTTTAATTCTTTCATTCTATGAATATGTAAAAGAAGTTGCTCTAAGAGTTGTCATTTTATGACCTTCTCCAACTACAACTCATGTAGATGTTTCATTAGAAGTAAGTTCCAGTAAAGAACCAAGACGTATAAGGTCTTTGTGTGATATCTATGAAGAAATAGGTGAATTAATTCTTGATTGTCTTCTTGCTATTTGTGAACGTATAGATTTTAAAGAAAGCAATTCAAGACAAAAAATGGGTTCATGCAATGAACAAAAAGAATTAAGCCATCAAGAAGAATGACACGTGGGAACTTGTAGATCAACCAGCAAGTTACAAAGTCATTCGTGTCAAAAGGGTGTACAAAATGAAGAAGAATGCTAATGGTCAAGTCGACAAATGCAAAATGTAACACTTCGCTTCCCGAGCCCCATCGTCCATGTCATTTGACGGTCAAATTTTCTTTGATCAATAATCTTAGGCCACCTGAGAGACAAGCCTGTGCTACGTTCTTTTTTTCTTTCTAAAAGATTTTATATGCATATACGTCTATGTACAAAAATATTTCACCTCTTCATAAATAAAATCCTTTATTTATTTATTCTAGATTTTGAGTACATGAACCCTTACAAGAGAAAACAAATTCAAAACTGAAATAAATTATTTGGTTTGGGCCCACATGCCCTACAATAAAAGAATTCCTAACAAATGACCTTCCATGTAAGCTGATAAATTAATTTCCTGAAATATGAAAATGAAGGGGTGAGCTAAAAAGCCCAATGAATCATTTCATCTATTTAATTCATTATTTCAACCAAATAATACAAGCATATCAAACATTTTTAGGGATTAAATCAACTCAAACAATATATTATTTCAGTTGTAATTTAGACCGAACGGAGATAGCCTCTGTGCTCCAGATTTAGGGAGAGATCAATTATGAAACTCAAACCCATCTCTAGTGGGATCATTCTTGAAACTTGTTCTATTCCAGTTTTGACAACCGGTTCCAATTCTGCATGGAACACAGAAAGTCCGTCCCCGTATCGTTACGTGGTTGAAATCTTATTTAATCTTATTTTTGGGTGTAAAAGGAATATAAATAAATATTTCAACAGTAATTAAATGTACCAATAGTATAACATCATAAATCAACAGAAACACGGAATTTCGATTTCTAATGTAGAAGATCGTACGAGACGTAACTACAGAGCATACTCTCTCAAACAGGATAGGTGACTTTCGATTTCTGATGTTGAAGATCGTACAAGACGCAATTATAGAACATACTCTCTCAATCTTAAGCAATATAATAATTTAAAAGCATAAATTAAACTAAGCATACAAGCAAGTATTATTTAAATTAAAATAATAAATCAAAAGAAGGGGAAAGAACTTCACTTCAAGATTGCTTCCTAAATTTTTGTAGCACTTGGTTGCTACTACCTTGTAAACTATTTATAATAGTTCAAGAAAAGAAAATGGACTGAGGTGCCAAGAAGGAGACAGAGAGAGAGAGCAAGAGAAATTTAAACTCTTGTTCTGGGATAAGTGAAATGGGTAGGGGAGGGGGGGTTTATATAGAGTTTCTGAGGGTTATATTCATCATTTTTCGCTTTTCTAATCAGGAAAACTTCTATTTTTGCTTGTTTTGGGCGGTTAAATGATTAGGGTTTTTGACATCTTTTTCTGCTCAAATCGATGGCTCAAAACCCTTTTTCCGCTTCATCCAACATTCCTCTTTTTTTTTCTTTTTTTTTCCTTAAAATGTTTTATATGTATGTGCACACGAATTCACGCACCAGAAATTCCGCGAATTCGCCGTGCGCATTGGCCTTTAAGGCCCATGTGCTTATATTTTTTTCATAACTTATACAAATATAAGTATATATATATATATATACTTATATTTATATTTAAATAACTATATATATGTCCCCTTTTTTATTTTTTCTTTATTCCACAAATTCATACTTCTATACATATATATTTAAGTTTCATCAATATCATATTAAGTGTATTATTCAAAATATTATTTTCATACATGCATCTAACTAGTACTTTGCACATATACTTCTGTATATATATTAAGATCATACTAAATATATTATTCAAAATATTATTTTCTTATTTTAATAGAGAAGACTATGATGCATATACACCTATTAAGTATATTTACCCAATATTACTAAATGCCTAATATTAATTAATGCATATCCATATATATATGCATAATATTAATTACCCAATATATATATACATATATGCATCAATTAATAAAGTGTCACATATATAGGCATAGACTAATACACATGTGTCTATTAAATCGCATCATATATACAAAATAATTTGAGGTACTACATTCTACCCCCCTTAAAAGCGATTTCGTCCTCGAAAATCAGTAGATTACTTGAGTGTCTATTGATGGATTGCTTCTAGTGAAAAGTTATGGGTACTTATTCTGTATTTTACTTTCCAATTTTCAAGTAGCCTCTTCTATTTCATGATGTTTACAGAAAACTTTGACTAAGAGAATGTCTTTTGTTCTTAGGCTCTGTACCTTGCGATCTAGAATCCTAACCACCGCTTCTTCATATGTTGCATCATCTTGGATGTCTACTTCTTCCCATCGAATTATGTAAGAGGGATCTAGTTCGTATTTTCGCAGCATTGATACATGGAATAATTGTGGATTGAGGACATTCGATTTGGAAGGTCTAACTCGTAGGCGCATTTGCAGATTTTCTTGAGTATTTCGAATGGTCGAATGAATCGTGGTGCTTGTTTTCCTTTGATTCCAAATCGTTTGATCCTCTTCTGAGGGCTAATCCTTATGAACACTTTATCACCTAAGTGGAATTCTAGAGCTCTTCTTTTCCTATCAGCGTAGCTTTTCTGTCTACTTTGTGCAGTTGTCAGATGCTTCTGGATTTGCTTTACCTAATTGGTCATATCCTACACGAGATCTGGCCCAGTAAGAATGTGATCCTCAAGTTCAGCCCAAAAGGTTGGGGATCTGCAGGGCCTCCCATAAAGAGCTTCGTACGGTGCCATTCCTATACTTTCCTGGTAACTATTGTTAGAAGTAAATTCCGCCAAGTGCAGGTACTTACTCCAGTTTCCTTTGAAGTCAAGGACGTAAGACCTCAGCATGTCTTCGAGTGTTTGAATAACTCTTTCTGATTTGCCGTCTGTCTGGGGTTGGAAAGCCGTACTCATGGTGAGTGTAGTGCCTAGTTCCTTTTGTAGACTTCTAAAATTATGAGTTGAAACGAGTGTCTTGATCTGACACTATTGTCTTAGGTACCCCATGAAGGCTTAAAATTTCTTTCACATAGATTTCACCTAGTTTACTGATTTGGTATGTGGATCTAATGGGCAAGAAGTGTGTCACTTTAGTAAGGCGATCTACAATCACCCAAACAGTATCCTCCCCTTTCTGATTTCTAGGTAATCCACTGACGAAGTCCATGGCAATGTTATCCCACTTCCATTTTGGGATTGGAAGTGGTTATAACAATCCAGAAGGCTTCTGGTGTTTTGCCTTTACCTGCTGACAGGTTAGACACTTAGAGACATACTTGGCCACATCTTTCTTCATACCTCTCCACCAATAGGTTTTTCGAAGATTTTGATACTTATCTCCTCCTGGATGCATTATGTATTTTGTTGGATGGGCTTCGTTTAGAATGGTTTGCCTACTCGGTCCATATCGTGGTACACAAATTCTTTCTTCGAGTCTTAAGACACCCTCGACATCCATTCTAAAGTTGGTATGCTTTCCTTGTTGAATTCCTTCAATCAACATTTTGAGCTAATTGTCTTACCTTTGATCTTCTCTGATGTGATGTAGAAGATCTAGTTAACAAGTCATACTGCATAGATAGACTCATTCTTCATTTAATGTCACACCCGTCCTAAAGTTTTCGATCAATTAGTACATTTGACCCTTTTCCTTTTCTTGTTTGCTGAATTTTCTACTGAGGGCATCTGCTACTACATTGGCTTTTCCTATATGGTAATGGAGTTGGAAATCGTGGTCTTTAAGGAATTCCATCCATTTACGCTGCCTGAGGTTTAATTCCATCTGGGTATAGATGTATTTCAGACTTTTGTGATCTGAAAATAGGTTAAACCTCTCACCATACAGGTAATGCATCCATATCGTCAAGGCAAACACTATAGCTGCTAATTCTAGGTCATGTGTTGGGTAATTTCATTCATTGATCTTTAGTTGTCGCGAGGCATAGGAACAACCTTTCCTTCTTGCATTAAAACTGCACTCAATCCGTTTGTGAAGCATTAGTGTATAGAACATACGTGATGCCATGAGTTGGAGTGACTAAGATAGGGGCCGAAGTCAATCTCCTCTTCAATTCTTGGAATGATTGTTCACACTTCTCATCCCAATTGAACAGAACTTCCTTTCTAGTTAGCCTTGTCATAGGTTCTACTAATTTGAAAAAGTCTTGAATGAATCTTTTGTAGTATCCTGCTAGGCCCAAGAAGCTTCGAATCTCAATAATCGTCTTATGTTGTTTCCAATCGGTAACCGCTTCCACCCTTTCAGGATCTACAGAGATACCTTCCGCTGATATCACATGACCAAGAAATTTGACTGTCTTCATCTAGAATTCACACTTGCTATATTTGGCATACAATTGGTGTCTTCTGAGTGTTTCTAACACGAATCCTCAACTGTTCTAAGTGTTCTTCTTTGGACTTGGAGTATATTAGGATGTTATCAACAAATTCCATGACAAACTGGTCAAGGTATTGCTTAAATACTCGGTTCATTAAGTCCATGAATGTTGTTGGGGCATTGGTTAGACTAAAAGGCAATACTATAAACTCGAAGTGTCCATATCGAGTTCTGAAGGCAGTCTTGTGAATGTCTGATTCACGGATCCTCAACTGATGATACCCTGACCTAAGATCATTTTGAGAAATGAGTGGCTCCTCTCAATTGATCAAATAGGTTGTCTATTCTTAGTAAAGGCTATTTGTTCTTTATCGTCACCTAATTTAGTTTTCAGTAGTCAACGCAGAGTCTCATAGATCCATCCTTCTTTTTCATGAACAATACTAGAGCCCCCTAAGGTGATTCACTTGGTCTGATGAATCCTTTCTTTCGGAGTTTGTCTAGTTGAGTCTTCAACTCGATCAATTCTACTCGTGCCATACGGTATGGAGGTATAGCTATGGGGTTGGTTCTAGGTTCGAATTCAATCTTGAACTTAATGCTTCTAGTTGGAGGTAGTTCGGGTAAGTTATTAGGGAATACGTCTTTGTAGTCTCGGACTACTTCCAGGTTCTTGATCTCTTTTGGTCTTTCAAAGTTTTCTTCCAAGAGGTTTTCTAGGTCATCATTCTACATTGAGCAGTTCAACATGGCCATCATTGGGCTCTTAGGCAACCTATGAATATCACCGTTTATCTTGAGGGTTTCTCTTAAGGGCAACGTTATGGTCACTTTTCTCTTAGGATAATTGATTTGCGCTTGGTACTAGTCTAACCAGTCCATTCCCAATATCACATCATACCCGTGGAATGGCAGTACTGGGAGGTCGGCTGAAATCAACTTATCACCAAACCTAAGGTCACAGGTACACATTTGCTTTGATGTAACAGTAGTTCCTATAAGTGTTGATACATTCAACTTTATAAGCAAAGTCTTTATTACTAGTTGTAATCTATTGACTAGTTTTTTGGAAACAAAAGACTTTGGAGCACCCGAATCAAACAACAGTTACACAGTAGTGTTAAATAACATGAATGTACCTTCAACAGTAGGGATTTGGTCTTCCAAGGCATCAATGATAGCAAATACTCTTGCCTAGTTTTGCCCATGGCCTTGGTTCTGATTTTGCACCCAACCTTGGTTCTGATTTTGCCCCTGGTTGTTATTTTGTTGAGGCAGTTGCTGATAAGAATGTACATTCTGGTCTCCCCCTTAATTATTTGGAGGTTGTTGCTGCTGTCGCGTTTGGGGTGTGTTCGGACAAAACTTCGATAGGTGCCCTCGTTGATTGCAGTTGAAACATCGTCCTTGACATCTGGCCAGCTCTAATTGTTCTTCCATTTTGGTTCGATTTTGTCCTTGGGGCATTTTGTTTCTGTCATTCTAGTTGACATTCCTTTTCATCTGATATCTCTGGTGATCTCTATCACCTATTGGTCTCTTGCTCCTATTCCTTATTCTTTGCTCGAAATTCAGCTCTTGCTCTAAGGTTAATGCCCTGTCTTCGACTTCTCTATATATCTTTGGGCAAGCTGTCTTTATTAATTTTTGGATCTCAATCTTGAGACCCTGGGTGAAACAGTTGACCTTCTTCTTCTCGTTACTGATTAATTCAGGTGAAAACTTTGCCACCTCGATAAATTTGGCCTCATATTCGGCCACTGTCATCTCTCTCTGTTTTAACTAAACGAAGTTCTCCTGCATCTTCGTCAGTGTGGCTTCCGGGAAGAACTTCTCGTAAAATATCTGCCTAAACTCTTCCTAGGTTATTTGGCTAACATTGATGGTAGGGTCTGCCTTTACTATCCGCCACCAACTTCTAGCTAGTCCCTTAAATTGATGGGTAGCCAACGCTACCCTACTAGGACCCATTACTTTTAGCACATCCTGGTGTTTTTCTAATTCCTAATACCAATGATCAGCTGTTAAGCTATCAATAGTACCCAGGAATTGTGATGGTCCTAGTTTCTTCAGTTCTAACAGCAACTTTCTATGTTCATTGTCTTCCAGATCCTCTAGTTCCTCCTAACGTTCTAGAATCTCAGGTGTTGGCATTTGCTGTGGCATCAGAATCTATTCTTATACTTGCAGTTGTGGTGCCGCTTGCGGTATCATTCTAGCTAGCGTTCGCTTTATTTGTTCCATCACTCTTCTGGTGACTTCTTTCATCATATGTTCCATTCTAGCCTCAGTTATGCCGTTCTGTGCTTCCTAAGAGTCTGTGTCGTCAGATGTAATAGCTTTTGTTGCGTATCTCCTACGTCCAGCCATTATCTACACATTAACGCTGATTTAGTATTTGTTTCTACCATTTTTGTTTAGTCTGTTCTATCATGACTCTAGATTCATATCTCTAGGTTCTCGATCTGTTTGGTGGCCTAATAATTCATTCTTCTAAGTTACTTTTTTTTGGGTATAGGAGTTGGTTTCATAAAAGCAGTACGATCATCATGCATTCAATCATTCGAGAAATTCATGCTAGCATAGTAAAATTTTAGGCTTCCACCTATGCCTCCAAGTTCGTGTGTCCCATACCACCCCTACGGTTTGACATAGACTTTCACCCAAAGATTTCACTACACCCAATCAATTTCGCAAATGTCTCGATTTCTAAGGCTTCTCAAGTCCCACTATACTTGACTATCCCATACCAGCCAAGCATAGGAAACAAGTTCGTCCAAAGCCATCAATCATTCACCAAACCATGTCTGTCATTCTCTGAGTTCAGGATTTTTCCGTACCCTCGAATTTTTATGCGTCCCATACCACATAGAAACCAAGGATACGGGATCCTTCCGATCTCGTACCCTGACCAAACAAGTGTTCACATTTCACATGTTTTCAATCTCTAACTTATGTCCTAAAAGTTTATTCATGATTCACTGTACCACCCTTGGCAACCCCCTAGTCTCTACTTAAGGTTACTTCCCTAGACTTAGGTTCTCAAATCCTTGTTGGCATCTCTTTTGGACCATAGTGAATTCCTAGCCCTTAATTTCTACATCCTAGTTATCTTTCGTAAGAAAATAAGTGTGTTTTTCAACTCTTACTACTCGTATGAATTGGTGGGACAACCTCCAGATCGGACGGCGAGACCGAAGTCTACTTAGCAACCATGCTTTCTAGAACGGGATAACCTATCTCCTTTTCAATGTTTAGCTTTACTCGGGACAAGGCCTATCCACTATTAGCTCAACTCACAATCTTTATATCCAAACAAAACCATTGAAAACATATATCTCTTTTCAAAAAATAATTTTTCAAAATCGTTTCAGTTTTCAAAACATGAGGTAGGGCTTTTAAATTAAATAAATAAATAGTCTTACCTGACTAAATTAATTTCTTCTAATTCTTACCCAAGGCATCTAAAGCTTAGGCTCTGATACCACCTTTGTAATCCCCGCCTCCCGAGCCACATCGTCCACATCATCTGACAGTCAAATTTTCTTAGATCAATAATCTTGGCCCGCCCAGAAAACGGGCCTGTGCTACTTTTTTTTTTCTAATAGATTTCCTATGCATATAAGTCTATGTACAAAAATATTTCATCTCTTCATAAATAAAATCCTTTGTTTATTTATTCTAGAATTTTGAGTACATAAACCCTTACAAGAGAAAATAAATTCAAAACTGAAATAAATTATTTGGTTTCGGCCCACATGCCCTACAATAAAAGAATTCCTAACAAATGACCTTCAATATAGGCTAATAAATTAATTTCCTGAAATGTGAAAATGAGGGAGGTTGAGCTAAAAAGTCCAATGAATCATTCCATCTATTTAATTCATTATTTCAACCAAATAATACAAGCATATCAAACACTTTCAGGGATTAAATCGATTCAAACAATATACTATTTCAGTAGTAATTTAGGTCAAATGGGAATGACCTCTGTGCTCCAAATCTAGGGAAAGAGATCAATTCTGAAACTCAAACCCATCTCTAGTGGGATCATTCCTGAAACTCGTTTCATTCTGGTGTTGGTCTTGAAAACCAATTCCAACTCTACATGGAACACAGAAAGTCCATCCCTATTTCGGTACGTGATTGAAATCTTATTTAATATTATTTTTGGGTATAAAAGTAATATAAATAAATATTTCAATAGTAATTAAATATACCAACAATATAACATCATAAATCAACAAAAACACAGATTTTCGATTTTTGATGTAGAAGATCGTACGAGACGCAACTATAGAGCATACTTTCTTAAACAGGATAGGTGACTTTCAATTTCTTATGTAGAAGATCGTACAAGACGCAACTACAGAGCATACTCTCTCAGTCTTAAGCAATATAATAATTTAAAAACATAAATTAAACTAAACACACAAGCAAGAATTATTTAAATCAAAATAATAAATCAAAAGAAGGGGAAATAACTTCACATCAAGATCATTTCCTAAATCTTTGTAGCACTTTGTTGCCACTACCTCGCAGGCTATTCAGAATAGCTCAAGAAAAGAAAAGGGACTAGGTGCCAAGATGGGGGCAGAGAGAGAGCAAGAGAAATTTCAACTCTTGTTCTCCTCTTGCTCTGGGATGAATGAAATGGATAGGGTAGGAGGGTTTATATAGAGTCTCTGAGGGTTATAGTCATCATTTTTCGCTTTCCTAATCAGGAAAACTTTCATTTTTGCTTGTTTTGGGCGGCTAAATGATAGGGTTTTCAATTTAGGATTTTTGACATCTTTTTCCGCTCAAATCGGTGGCTCAAAACCCTTTTTTCGCTTCATCCAACGTTCCTCTTTTTTTTTTCCTTAAATTTTTTTTATATGTATGTTCTCATGGGACTTATATATATATTTTTATACAACTTATATATATATATATATATATCCCCTTTTTTGAAAAATTTTTCTCTATTCCACAAATGCATACCTCTATACATATATATTTAAGTTTCATAAATATCATATTAAGTATATTATTCAAAATATTATTTTCATAAATACATCTAACTAAT
>JAJIYU010018509.1:0-11180 GCA_030144865.1 Tinospora cordifolia
GCGGTTGAAACTGATGGGGAAGTACCACTCCAGAATTTTTTCAAGCCCGTCCTAAATAATAATTACTCCAAAATTGCTCGCACTCCAAATAATGCCAACGACTTTGAGTTGAAGCCCTCGTTGATTACAATGGTACAACAACAACAACTTGGGGGTATGGCTACAGAGGATCCTATGGCACATTTGAACTCATTCATGGAGATCTATGATATTGTAAAGATGAATGGTGTGACTGAAGATCAATTAAGGTTGAGGATTTTCTCTTGCTCTTTAAGAGATAAAGCGAGGATATGACTGCAGACATTCTTACAAGGTAGCATCACCACTTTGGAAGAAATGGGATAGAAATTCATGCAAAAGTATTTGACTCCTGCCAAGGTTCATAAACTTAGGGATGAAATTAGTTTGTTTAAGCAGTCAGACTTTGAATCCCTTTATGAAGTGTGGGAGAGATTTAAGGATATACAGCGAAGATGCCCCTTGCATGGTTATCTCCCTTGGCTTCAGATTTAGATGTTTTACAATGGTTTGACACCACCCACTAGAGCCTTGGTAGATTTAGCAACTGGAAGATCTTTGATGAGAAAGTCCACTACAAAAGCCATACACCTCATTGAAGATATGGCAGCCAATGTTTATGGCTATGGCACAAAAAAAAAGCTCAATAAAAAGGGGTGGAGTACATGAGGTTGATGAAGTCACAAGTCTTCAAGCACGGATAGCTTCTATGACCCACTAGATGAATGCATTGACTAAGAAATTTGGTAATGGCTAGTTTCAACCACAATAGAATCAATCTATTTTGGCCTTAGCTGAAGCTCATAGGGCATCCCTTACTCATGAAGCAGCTGAATGCAGTAAAATGGTTCAATAATTATCAAGGGGAACAGGGTTACATTACTCCTCCATACTATCACTTGGGGATCTGTTAGCATGAAAACTTCTCATATGCTAATAATAGAAACGTCTAGCAGAGCCTATTTGAAAAGAAGCCATCTATGGAAGACAAGCTGGATGAGATCATGAATATGCAGGCTCGTTTCTTTAAAGAATTAATTGGAAGAATATATTAGAATGACAACAGAGTCTCAAGTTTGGAAATACAAATGGAAAACATGAATGCAACTATGAAGAACCTTGAGACTCAGAAGGGACAGATCACCCAAACATTCTCCAAAGAGCAGTGAAGTTCTTTTGCGAGTACAACTCAAGTAAATCCTAAAAAAAACTGCCAAACCATATTTACTAGAATTAATAGAGAGATTCAGAGCCACCCATTCCCTCCAACCCTCTTATGCTAGTTGATGAGCCTATCCATTCTAAAGGGCCAGTTCTTACAGAGCCAACTGATCCAACACCTATTGACGATGAAAAAAAGAAGGCTAGACGTCCCGACAACATTATTCAAGGCAGCGTACACCTTGAGCCTCCTCCATTACCCTTTCCATATAAGTTTTATAAAAAGTAGATAGATCATGAGACTGTGCAGTTGATAAAAGAGTGCAGTGAAATAATACAAAGAAAGTTGCCTCAAAAGCTGAAAGATCTAGGAGTTTCACTATTCCGTGTAGCATACGCTCTAAAATATTTGAGAAAGCTCTTTGTTACTTGGAGGCCAGTATAAATCTCATGCCACTTTCAATATACCAGCGGTTGGGGTTTTCGGAGATCAAGCCATCCAGTATTACCCTTCTGCTTGTAGACCATTTCGTTACTTATCCACGAGATGTTATTGAGGATGTTCTAGTTAAAGTGGATAAGTTTATCTTCCCAGCTGACTTTGTAGTTCTTGATATGGATGAAGATAGGGAGATACCATTAATTCTTGGGAGGGCATTCTTAGCCACTAGTCATGCCCTTATAGATGTTGCCATGAAAGAGCTCACACTGAGAATGAATGAACACCGAGTTGTCTTCAACATCTATTGCTCATTGAAGCCCCCTACTAAAGTATGAATATGCAAGAAAGTAACAGCTAACTCTAAGATGGAGATTGAAAAGCTTGAACCTCTTGATATTCAAGTTAAAGATGTTGATTCTGCTAAAGGGGAGGCCATAAAAGCACATAGGAAGCCTAACTATGCTATAAAAGAGTTGTAGGATATTGTTCGTGCACTAAAAATTCCTCTAAAGCAATCACAAAATCCAATCCTAAAATATAAGTAGCCACTAGATATTATGAAGCAAGAGTTATCCAAAGCCAAAGTGTTCAGCAAGATCAACAAATTAAGCTTTGGTTTACCCATATCCACATTGAGCTAACGATGTTAAACATAGCGCTTAGTGGGAGACAACCCACTTATTTTTATTTGTTCATTTATTTTCATTTATTTAATTAGGGTTTATTTTAATTTCTTAAGTATACATGCATTTTAGTTTAGTAGCCCAAATATCTATGTGTGTGTGTGTGTGTAATTGCGTGCATTGTAGTTACTAATTCTCTAATACTTGTATTGTGACATATGTAATTTTTTTGAGTGTTTTAGCGTACATTCCTCCCTGTGAGCATCAAAATGAAGATGCTCTTGAGGACAAGGTACAATTTAAGTTTGGGGGTGCACATTGAAGAAATTCCTCTTCAATTTGAGGTTTGTTTTCCCTTTATATTTACATATTCAGTGTGCATTAATGCTTCTAAATTGCATATATTAATGGGTATATCACATATATAGCTGTTATTATTGAAATTCTCTCATGAAATTTAGATATTAGGATTATTTATTTAGAATTAATATATAAGCATATTAGCTTTAGGACATGAGCATATAGAGCATATAGATGTCACTTAAGCTAGATCCATGCCATATTTTTGGAAATTTTCACTGAGTGACCTATGAAATTGAAAATTCCTCTAGTATGATGAGACAAAGAACTAGGGTATGTTCTAATAATCTGTGTGCTTGGTTTGTCCAAAATTTGACTTTTATAGAACCTTGTAGTCTTAGGCAAATTGAGAATCCAAAAATTGAGGAAAGTGAGAAGTGGAAACCAAACCACAAGTGGAGAGAATTTCCCACAAACTCTTGAAATAATCAAATCTATCTTGAATACTACTTAGGAATGACTCTTGGAAGGAAATGATGTAGGCCATCATTGTTTGAGTCCTAGCCTAAAGCCCAGTCCCAGCATTAATAATCTTTTGCAGCCAATTTTGAGCCTTATAGCTTGTTTTCTTGTTGAGAGCCTAAACATCATATATAATAAACACTCTATCCTTTTATGAATATCTCAGTTTAACCTATTTGGGTGCACTCATAGTTATAATACTGCTTATTCTGATAATATGAAAGAAGGAGGGGATGCTGACATTGAAATACATATATTTTAAGTTTTTGTTTCTATTTTTGATATTATAAAAAAAATTGAAAATAAAAATGAGAGTTATATTTATTTCAATATTGTCAATGAAAGTTAAGATTCCTACTTTAGTATGGGTGTACATGTGGGCATTGATTGAAGTGCATGTGATAAAATAAGTTTGGAAGAGCTATAAAAACAACGTGGTGAGCATGAACTAAAGAAAACAGAAGATTGAACAAATGGATCGAGCTACTTTGATAAAATCAAACAAAATAGGTTGTTATTATTGCTATAAATGTACACTTGCATCAGATTTAAATTCTTATTACACTTGTACCTTTAGGCAGACCACGTTACAACCTAAAAGAAAGACCACTGTTCCTGATTATAGTTTAAAGTGAGTAGAAGATAGATAAAGGAGAAAATTGGGAGGATTTGTGTACTTGAGTATTAGGAGAGGATTTCTGTGAGTGGGATGACAATTGCAAATCACCCACAAAGTCTAGGAGGATCGATATACTAACAGATGAGAAGGTGAAGTTGAGAAAGAATGGAGGATGAACTGAAAATCTAGACAACTTGAATGACACTAGGGACATGTTAATGAGTCATTTACTAGAGAAATAGAAGATTGAGGTTACAATGATGAGTGAAAATAAATTTACTTCTATATGATATGGTGTGTTAGTTTAGATTAGAGTCATTGTTTCGAAATGAACAATAGTCTAAGTTTTGGGGTATTTGTTAGTAATTGCATAACATACTAACTATACTATAAGTATTTTATGTATAAATTGCATGAGTTTAATAGGAAATTAATTGTATTGTGTATATTTAGTTATATAGGCATTTAGAGCATTAATGAATGATTAGTTGGATATTAGCATGATATTTAGTTACATGGGCATTTAGAGCATTAATGCATGATTAATTGCATATTAGCATGATTTAATATTATTTCTAAAATTTTTATGTAAATATAATGTCTGAGAAAGGTTTTGAGTGTCTATGTAGTTTTAGAATGAACCGGAACAACAAATAACAACACAAGAGAAGTGAAGAATGGTTGAAAATATAGAAACTGGTTATTGCGGTCATCGTTTCAATAACCGAGGTGATTGGAGAAAAGCAAAAAAAATTGCAGGAAAATCTATCATACTAGTTATCATGGTAAACAGTCCAGTGACCGCGGTAGCCAGAACTTGCACATTATGGAGTCCAGTGACCACGGTTCGCAGAATGTAAGAAATTCATATTTTCAACTAGGGATGATGATGACTGCAGTAATGCGATTAAGTTGTGTATTTAGAATTTTGTTTAGGGTTTTTAAGTATATTATTATAAATAGGAAAGTAGATTAGGATATAAAATATTCTTCTCGACTTCGAAAATACCTACCCTTGATGGATGAACAGAGGAAAAGAAGAACAACAACAAAGGGTTGAAGATCAAGGCTTGAGTTTTGAGTATGTTACCTTGTATTCATTATTCTTTGATGTTTAAACTTAATACAATGTCAAACTAGTTAATCTTTAAGTCTAAGATGTGAATTTTTGATGTAGGAACCTGATATTTCTTATTCCAATTAATTGATTTGATGTATTGTTTTTTATTGTGTGTGTTTAATGCTTAATGTTTACTAGCCATGAACATTATGATCTCAAACTATTAAACTAACTCGGGAGAGAGATTTAATGGTTAGACTATCATAATATAGACCCAAATTAGTTGATTAACTGAAGGGTTCTCGACTATTTAGGGGGTTACACGTTATTACTGTTTACAAGGCATTAGGTTGTTAACTGTGCGCCTCAGAAGAGGACATTAGGAAACAAAACTGATAGGTGTTGAGATGCCTTAGGAGAGGGCCTTAATGATAAGTGCTAGAATCCACAATAACAAAAGTTTAATAAATTAAAATAGAAATTGAAGGTGAGAACGAAAAAATTTGCTATCCTAGACAATCTTTCAATGTAGTTTCCGAAATAGATTTTAATTGCTTTTAATAGTTTTAATTCTAATTGGGATTCTTGCAAATTTCAACTCTATTATGTGCCTTAATGAAGTGAATGCTAACATTAGATTGTGATTTGAGATAATTGACTGAAATTTCGTTCCCTGAGGACGATATCTGGTCTCTACTGGTTATTACTATTGTGATCCCGTACACTTGCGGGGTTGCCAACAATACATCAAGAAAATCCCTAACGATAGGGATCTCATCGATACTCGTCTGTGAAGGTGCCTCATCTATAGAGGTCAAACTGACAAGAATGTCCATATCGTGTTGTGTAACCAATCAACCATAGATGTTCTGCCTATCAAAAGCTCTACCCTAAAAGACAATGATGGGTTGCCCTGGGATCTAGAACACAACCTTCTTGGCGAAGCAATCTACATGTGCGTGGTATGCAACCAACCAATCCATCTCAAGTATGGCATCAAACTCGAGGAACTCTAACACTCAGAGGTCTACAATAGTCTCAAAGTCCCCTAATCTAAGTACACACCCTTCACAGATCATATTGGGGTAAATGCGCTGCCCAGTAGCAATACTCAATATCAACCAAGTTGGGGCCCTAATAGGTTTAAGTCCTACTCTATCCACGACACACCAGAAAATAAAAAGACAATGTAGAACTAGCATCAATCAGTGCATATATAGATGAATCACCAAGTGTAACAGTACCTTCCATTAACGTCTTCAACGAGTTGGGGTTAGGCTAGGTGATCACTTATGCTTTGTCTCTAATGGCTAGGGTAGAGGAACTGGGACCTACTCCAATAGTCACATACTCAACCCTTTTGTGCCCGACCTATCCACACTGGTACCATGTAAGGGGCTGCCTCTGTCCACCCTAGTAGCCTTGACTCAGTCCACAACCTTTGCCTCGGCCCCCATAAAATGTACTATGCTGCTCTGTCGGTGGCTGTGACTGAACAGGAGTGGCCGCAAGTGCAACTACCATCGTAGTGGCCTGATTGGGAGTGGTGCTTGACTGTCCCTCTAAAAATTTCCTCTTCATATTCTTCTAGTGACTACCATTGCCCTTATAAACTCCGAATCCACCTCTATATGATGGTTGAGTCTGTAACTGTGTTTAGTGTTGTAGTTGTGGCTGAGAAGTGCCACTCGGTACAATTAAGGGGCGGCCTCTATCCACCTTGGTAGCCCTGACTTGGTCCATAGTCTCGACCACGACCTCTATCTCGGCCAGTATAGAATGTACTCTACTGCTATGTCGGTGGTTGTGACTAAATAGGAGTGGCTGCAAGTGCAATGCCGTCATAGCGGCCTGACTGGGAGCGGTGTTCGATTGTCCATCTGAAAACTTCCTCTTCTTATTCCTCTGGTGACGACTATGGCCCCTATAACCTCCGGATCCACTTCTATATGCTGGTTGAGTCTATAACTGTGTCCGCTGTTGTGGTTGTGGCTGAGGAGTGCCACTTGGTACAATTGACATCTCAGGGCACCCAACTAGCCCATCCATCTCATACTGTAGGGCCTTGCTCTGGTTCTCCTCTAGTGTTCGAGCCCTGGATGTAGAAGTTGCTTGCTTGATAGCGACGCTCAACCCTCGCTGATAGAATCCAGCTCCCTCTTTCAGTTCGACTATCAACTAAGGTGTATACGCCTCCATTTGTAGGAACCAATGGATATACTCCCTCGCTGTCATGATCCCCTTGCGCAAGCTCTAAAACTCAATCTTCTTACATTCCTGCTTAGCCTCTAGAACATAAGCCTTGAGAAACTGCTCTTTGAATCTGGCCCAAGAGGTAATCTGACCCTTTATACTCCTCGTAGCCCGCCACCATCTACCAGCCTTGCCCGCCATCATATGGGCTGAGAATAGAACTTGATCTGCCTCAAATAATCACAGGGTCTCAGTGTTCTTTATGTTCAGCAACCAATGCTCCCTTACCTCCAAACTAATACCACCAGTGAACATCACACGGCATAAATCTATAAAGCTCTTAAGAAGCCAGGTGTGAGCTCTCTCATCTCCCTATTTGTCCTAGGGTAAAACAACTAGAGCTACTACTGCCTTGATTGGTGGCTCTAGAGCTGGTGGTGCAGGCGGAGTAGGCGATGGCGACACAATAGTTGGAGCGACTGTTGCCATGGGTGCAGGCAAAACAAAAAGTCATGTCAACGTGGATGGCTTATATCTCTGTCTCTCAGCCTCCAATTTATCAAATCTCTTTGTCAACAAGGTCGTCTGGGCCTGCATAGCCTCGTTAGAAGTCCTAACCATAGCCTCGAACCTCTATAGAGGGTCTTGCTCGGGTTGAGTCGGAGGTGTGGAGGTGGTGTCGGCTCCTTAGGCTTGAGCGGTGGTTTGCCCCGCCTGAATGGTGCTCTACCCCACCTTGGCGACATCTCTATCTTCATTTCAAATTAAATTATTATTTATTCATCCATTTAAAATAGACTCGACCTAAACACTAAGTGATAAGCCTTATGATCAAAATATGGTTTATCATGGACAGTTTCTCCTTTAAGTTTGTGATTTTGTTTACTTTTGCAATTACTCTGATGTCGCCTAGATCCTTCATTTATTAATGTTATTCAATCTTGAACCTAAGCTCTAATACCAAAGCTGTTGGGACCCCTTCCCTAAGTCTAAAGGTGGCCTGACAAGCACGGTGGCTCAACAAACTTGCTTATTGAGTCAAGTTCGCCTAGTCAGCGTTAAACCTTTCCAACCAATACCATCAAGCTACACCTGGGTAATTTAAACATCTATTTAGTAAAGTGTAAGAGTAAACAAAATATTACATACAGTTTTGTTCTCAAAAGTAAACAGTTTGACCATTGGTTACAGACATACACGTGACTAACCTCTAATATGACCCAAAAAGAAAAAAAAAACAACCTAGGGAACTAGGATATCACCACGTCTTTTCTCTTGTCAGCATATGAGAAACCTGAAATGTTAGTAGAGTAGTGAACTTAATATGCAACGTGGCTCAGTGAGTAGTAAAACTAGTATGTCATGAATAACCCGCATTTCAAAAATTGTGCATGTATGCATGGATAGTAGTAACAGAAACATGGTATGTAGTAAAAATAATTATAAACAATGCAACAGTTAAAGAAAACTAGTCTAAATACATGTAGCTAGCTTAAAACTATATCAGGACTAGGGTTCAAGTCATAAAATCCAACCCTATAGTCATTACTCGAGCGAGTTATGAGTCAAGTTTACCGGGCACTCGCGCAGGTCATGATCTAGGCATATTCATCGAATACCCTAACCTATGTTTGGTCCTCAAATGTCGTACTCAAACGGGTCTGAGCCTAGGCGCATTGATCATATGCCCTAATCCTGACACTTAGACTTCGAGTCCAAATTCAATCACATCATATACCTTGACTCTGTACTCGGACCGTAAACCTATGGTCTAACTATCGGGGCACGACTACATATATTTGAAAATTAATTAATGTAGCTTAATCACAAGAAATCATACAACTGATGTCGTATCAATCATATTTTATGCAAGGAATACAATCAAAGTAACATCTGAATTAAACTACTCACCTCAGGTCCTGCGCATTGATGTTCTATCAACACTCAACCTAGTCGCACCATATACACTCAAATTTGTTTCATTAAAACTCAATTTCAGTTTGTTTGTGAAACGTAGTTCAATTCTAGTTTAGCTGTCCCTAACCGATCTTAGTAAACACAAATTTGACTCAGTCAATTTGGTCAACCGATCATCTATTCAACTTGGCTAACTAGTCAAACTCAGTCAAATTCGTTCAAAATGGGTCAATTTGGGTCAAAATAAATCAAATTGATCAAAATCCCCAATTTTCTTCACACTTAGTCAAATTTTTAACTCTTTGTTCTAATTGTATAGTAAATTTGCTAATTTTTCTGCGATTAATCCATATGTCAAAATTGTACTAAACTTTATAGATTTCATCTATTCCCCTTAAATATTCACCAAAATTTTTTATCGCAATTTTTGAAATTCATTTGATATGGTTTTCAAGTAAAATAACAGGGTAGTCAAATTCCCAACTTTTATTCTATCTGTGCAGCATATTTGCCAATTTTTGTGCAGGCAATCCACATGTCAAATTTATGTGAAACTTTTCATATTTAATTTGTATTCTCTATATATTTCATAGAATTTTAGTTTTCAATTTTTCGACTCCATTTGGTATTGGTTTCTAAGTCAGATAACAAGGACTTTAATTTTGGGCTTTTTTGTTCTGTCTGTGCAGTAAGATTTTCCATTTTCCTGTGATTAATTTTTATGTTGAATTTATGCAAAAATTTTCAAATCTGACCTATACTTCCTAAAGATTTACCAAAATTTTATTTTGGAATTTTTGGACTTCATTTGATATAGTTTTCAATTAGGATATCGGGAACTTTTGTTTCTCGAGTTGCATGTGGCATGCAGTTACTGGTCGCATAATCTTACCAGCTTACCAATCTCAGATTTGGCTGAAATTTGGTAAGCTTGTTCTTCGAATACCCATTAAGATCTCCATCGAATTTTAGTTCAAAATACCACATTTTGGTCACTGAATCGATCCCCCAAATTTTCAGCCCAGGTCACAAAACTTTTTGGGTTCATGTTTTCCATTGTTTTTCAAGTATCTATCTCTCTTATTAAACTTCCAATCCAAAGGTCATTTCTTGCATCTATTACAAGCATTGGGATCATAGAACATTCACTTATTAAAAATCCATTCCAAACAACGAGGCAATGTGTCTAAAATCTCATTCAAACACACTCTCAAACACTTGGTATGCATTCACAAATTCTAAAATTTTACAAAGTGTCAAAATAGCTACCTAAAAAGGCACCTTTGCACATAATATCCCAAATAGGGCATGGGATTTATACCTTCCTAAAGGCTCAAGTGTGAGGTTTAAACACATTGAATTTTGGCCCGATCGGACACTCATAACAGCTTCAACTGTTGCCCCGAAGTTGCTCCTAGAATGTGTTTTGTAGTCATAGTTCGCCAGCAACCATCTTCGGCACCTCAGAAAACATGCTCCTGATATCAATTTTCATTTTCTATTAATTGGAAATTGAAGCACACTTTAAGAAGATCAAAACGAGTGGTCTTCCCTTAAAATTCAACCTTGGATGGGTTAGGAAATAACCTCTCAAAAATCGGATCAACACACTTTTCTAGCAGTCTCAACCTGCAACTATGTCGACCAGCAAACTTTCATGGTGGTTTCAATCTCTAATGGCTAGGGTATTTGACCAACAACTTTCGCATTCTTGAAGAGGGTAGTGAGAGCTTTTCAGAAAATATAAGAACGTACAAATCTGGGTTGGGATGAAGGAGATATGAGGGCTTGAAATTAGGGTGTTGCAATTGAAATTTGGAGAAAATTTTTAAATATTCGAGATTGAAACTTTGGGGGTCACTGCATGGTCCAAACATTGCCACGTGGCTACCCATGAGATCTTGGGGGTGGCCTAGCAAGGTGCCCTACTGGCCGAAGTCTCGTAGTCCGATCGATGTCGGTGACAGTAGCCAAAAATCGCGGCTCAAACAGTGCAAAAAAATCTATTTTATGCTGATTTTCTAGGTAAAAATGGAGGGAAGAAAATTGAAGAAAGGGGAGGGGAAAAGGAGAAGAGGGCTAGGCACATGAGCTGACCCATGAACCCAGCCTGGCATACTTGGGCCTGGGCAATCCAGGCCCATGGGCTTGGGTTGCTAGGTACACTTTTTTTTTCTTTTTCCATTTCCTTTGTATATATATATGTGTGTGTACATATATATACATATTCATTTATTTATTTGTTTTTTGTTCCTTGCCATTCTTATTGTTTTTGTTATTATCATTATTATTGTTATTATTATTATTATTATTATTATTATTATT
>JAJIYU010018510.1:0-11172 GCA_030144865.1 Tinospora cordifolia
TTCAGGAGCACTGTTGTCCTACATTTCCTTCGGATTCTCCTCGAATCTGCACTTTCTTGTACCTATGTTGCTCGGATACGCTTCGATGATTGTTTATCGTAAGAGATGCGGCATATTGACCTTTTTCATCGGATTCGGATATCTCATTGGCTGGTACGTCGGTTAAGTTGTTTGTTAAAGAAGTTTTTGGTTGGTTGCTCATATTTGGATGTTGTTTGTTTTGTGTGTTGACTTGTTACTTGAGGTTTTTTGGCGATTTATTTGTGACCGTCATGGTTTCTCTGGCTCGTTTGTTTGATAAATGACGCTTAAGCTTAAATGAGTGAATTGTATGGAACATTGAGCTGGAATTCATGAAAGGTTTCTTTTTTTAACTGTTTTTTTTTTTGTTTAATTAGAAGATCTATTGTGTTCAAGCGGTCTTCAGCTATAGAGATAATACTATAGAATCACTGGTTCGTAGGATGGAGACGTTCACATGTGATTTTGAGTTTCATAAGTTAAGCGCTATTTTGTTTCAAATATTCGTGTTGTTTATACTCAGTTCTCCTGCATACATTTATTCGAAGATGTTAAATTAAAATTGCCTGTGCTGTGAATGCTTCAAATATTCCATGTTTATCATGCTTAAATGAATACTGAGTTAAGCAAGGAGTTTTGTTTTATGCTTAAAAGACTAATTCCGAAAATCCTAGTTTTGGAACCACGATCTCTCTCTCTTCATTTGTTTATTTACTTTCGTTCTTTCTTTTTGGGGAAAAAAAAATAAAAATACCCCGAAGCTCTGCCAGAAATTGATGACTAGTCACTGTGACCTGTGGAATGACTAGTTATCCAGTTTCTAAACACTTGGTTGCGATACCAGAAGCAGCCAATTGTTGCAAAGTATATGCTTTTGCTGATTCAGAGTCAGTTTGTTGGCACTAATGCGTTGATTGCATTTTTTCAATTTTACAGTGTGCCATCCAGCATGAAGCTTCATGGAAGGCTTGTCATTTAAATTTATAGCTAATTTTATGATCTTGCACTTGGCCTGCAATTATTATCTCTCTGTTACTATAACTTGTTCTTGACAACGGTGTTACCGATATACTTTTAACTACTTTATATTACTTTCTCTGTTTTCGTTATTCGATTTTTTCACTGTTTAACAGAGTGTTTCACAGTTATTTGTTGTCATTTTTCTTTGAAGCAAAGGAGTAACTCTTATAGGAAATTGATATCTAGTGGCTTAGCCATGAGTTTTTCATTTTATGTGTTTGAGTCCCCATGACCAGTATTCTTCAATGAAGAAGTGAAAAACTAGCAAAACTAGCATAACTAGCCTAGTATGTTGATATCATGTGCAATAATTTATCTTTTTGATTCTACAGTATTTGATTCCCATTTTTCTTTGGCATTAAGATAGAAACCTTGCTAGGAAGATTAAACATTACATACGTGCTTTGGACGAGCATCCTATTAATTGTCAACTATAGCAATAAGGGAAGAAGAGGACTTAAAGTATTATCTTTAATATCAATAAGAATGAACCAACTTCTTTTGGTCATAATAAAAGATTTCATCTCTTAATAAAATGGAATGGGGAGGCTGAGATATATAGCTGATGCCGTGTAGTTAGGAAAAAGGCTTTGTGGATCAAATAGTATTTTCATTCTACAATTGTAGTTACTTTTATTGGAATTGGCATGTTGGAGAGTCGCAAAAATTTTTAAATGCCAAAACTACCATTATTTACGAAATACATTAAAGAACTAGTATTAGATGGTCTTAGCATTGTTCACTACCATTAAAATAACCCTTACTAGCCAATGCCAATTACTTCGCCAAAATACCTGCATAATGAACAATTGGGGCCTAAATCATGGCCATGGAAGGTAGTCTGCCATCTTCGACACAACAGTGCTCAATTAGTGAGCTATTATAAACAATTTTAAGGGTGGCTACTATTAGGCTAGAATCCTAGTTGTCTTTCCACCCATTCCTCCTTCATCACCAAGCAACCATTAGGAGAGTAGTTTATCATTTTCTAATTATGTATTTGGTCAATAAACTAAAATATTCAATGAGTAGTGACTGGTTCCTTGTTTCTAAATGAAATGGGGGTTAAATCACCCCCGAAAAAAACGTAGTAATGTATAAAATTATTAACTAGTCATGTACTTGTGTAGCCATGTGTACTACATGAGCGGGGATGCATGGAAGGAGGGAGGCATTGATGCAACAGGTAAATACTTTTCCTTGTATATGTGATATTTTCATCTTGAGACGCAAATGTTAACACATTAACAAAATCTCGAAAAGGAGTCATTATCCTATTTATCTACAAGAAGCTTGTCAAACCTTTGAAAAGTAGAAAAGGGAAAGCAACTATAAATGATCCAAGTCTCGAATTGGTTTTTATATTTAAAGTTATTTGGAATTCAAATATTAGCTCTTTTTATTATACTTGTAATAATAAATATTATTATAAATATGATAAAAGGACACAATTTATTATATTTATAATATATCTTTGTTTCCTTCAAAAAAAAAAAAATATTAGCTCTTTGAAGTCAAACGTTAGCTCATTTCAAATTGATTTATTTGTCGAATACTAGGCTCTATATGAAACAAAGTGTATATATTGTTATATATAAATAAAATATAAATATTGAGGAATGTAAAACTTGGTCTTCAATGTAACCTGTTATCAGCAATTGATTTGCATGAACAATATGTATATTTATGTATTATGCATCATCTTCTTTACAATGTTTAAATTATATACCCTTATTACATTAAATTTCTAAAAGCATAGGGAGTGTCTTAGAACTTGTTTGACCAAAAAGTTTTAATTAGTAGGTGGATGTCCAGAAATGCATATCAAATATCACTACCATTCCTCTTCCCATGCGTTGACATTTTACAAATGGAGAGATGAAAGCAAGATGGAAGAAGACAAAAATAATAATCTTGCCACTGCCAACACCGGGACTTGAGCCTATGACCTCTTATAAAATCAGTGCTTTGACACTATGTTAGAAACTGTTTGATTTAAAAGCTATTGCCAGTGGGTCAGCCCCAACCTATAATGCATGTCAAGATATCATTAGCCAAAAATTGAAATTAAGTTACAGATCTTTGGTTGCCAGTGTATTCTCCAGCTGCCAAAATTGATTACTTTCTTGTAAATGTGTCAAGAACTTATATCTATTTGAAGGAATTTTTTCATGTCCTTTATTTTGACGTAAGGAAGTTGTTTAGAATTCTCAGACATGGCGAGTCAAGCCTCCCTAATCCTTCACTTGGAGGTTCTTAATAAAACTGCATTAGGATTCTACATAAAAATAATTAGATTAGATTTATAAACTTATTACTTGATTTCTTGCATTGCTTTGATCTTCGACAACTTATATCTGTTTGAAAATGCCACAAGTTCTTTGTCTTATTTCTGAGGGCTGCTCTATTTTCTTTGGGTCTTGTAGGAGCCTTAATGGTGTTGACACTGAAGGTTATTTCGTGTTCCATAAATTATAATGATGGTTTATTGAAAGAAGATAATCTTCGGGAATCGCAAAAGGAAAACCGATTGCTTAAATTGCCCTCATTGATTGAATACTTTGGTTATTGTCTCTGTTGTGGAAGTCACTTTGCTGGGCCAGTTTTTGAAATGAAGGATTATCTGGAATACACGGAAAGGAAAGGGGTAGGCTTACCAATTTGTTTTCTTTGTTCTTTTCCTTATTTCTTCATGGAATTATTTAGGCCTTACTTAATCTGTATGCATAGATCTGGAGTCCCTCTGATAAAGGACTGTCACCATCTCCTTTTATTGCTACCACTCGTGCTATTGTTCAAGCTGCTATATGTATGGCTATGTATTTGTACTTGGTACCTCACTTTCCTTTGTCACGGTTCACTGAACCTATATACATGGAGTGGGGTTTCTGGAAACGTCTGGGTTACCAGTACATGGCTGGCTTTACTGCACGTTGGAAGTATTATTTTATATGGTCAATCTCAGAGGCATCCATCATTATATCTGGTTTTGGATTTAGTGGCTGGACGGATTCTTCTCCACCAAAGCCACGATGGGACAGGGCAAAAAATGTTGATGTTATTGGAGTTGAGTTGGCAACAAGTGCTGTTCAATTGCCACTTGTGTGGAACATCCAAGTCAGCACGTGGCTACGCCATTGTGAGTTTCTTCCCCCTTTTCAGTGAATAGCCGCCTGCTTTTTTTCTGTGTTTTTCTGTGTTTTCTTCCCCCTTTTTTCTGTGTTTTCTGGGACTTAGAAATTTTTAAATCCAAAATTTGACATGAACAAATTTGGTTGTTTGTAATTTCTTACAACAATGTGAAACTTCTCACCCAATCTCTCTTCATATATCTTCAAAATGTTTGTTGTTGCGTGCCTTTTGATGGTCAACAATTTTGTGGTTAATATACTAGATGAATCTACCTAACAGAGTTTGGAGTACCTTTTTCTAAGCATTCATAAAAAGATAAGTGAACCATGACCCTTTCCGAACAGCGAGCATGTGCTCTATTTGTTTTTATACTTGCATTCATAGATTTTTGTTGGATAAATATGGCATGTAAATTGTACAAGTGTTATTGTTTTTCATCTAATCCAATTGCACTTGTTGTTTTAGATGTCTATGACAGGCTTGTTCAGAAGGGGAAAAGACCAGGTTTTTTTCAATTGTTGGCGACACAGACTGTTAGTGCTGTCTGGCATGTAAGTCCAGTCTTCTGCGTACATTATCGTTGAAATTCACTTGTGATTTTGACGATTCACTGTCGATGCATATAGTAAAAATCTGAGCAATCATTATATGAAATTTCATGTAATTGTTTGGTGGTGTGTTTCTAGTGGAATCATATTAATTAAATTATTTTATCTTGTTTCTTTGAATATGATTCG
The DNA here is from genome assembly GCA_030144865.1 of Tinospora cordifolia. Classification (NCBI taxonomy): domain Eukaryota; kingdom Viridiplantae; phylum Streptophyta; class Magnoliopsida; order Ranunculales; family Menispermaceae; genus Tinospora; species Tinospora cordifolia. The sequence continues at coordinate 4,911 of JAJIYU010018510.1, forward strand.
GCAACAAGCTTAACACCTTGCTTGATAATTCCATATGCAGGGGCTATACCCTGGTTACATAATATTCTTTGTACAGTCAGCATTGATGATTGCAGGTTCAAGAGGTATCTCGTGTGTTTTGTGAAGTAGTTTTTAAAAACTATTATTGAGCTTCTATTGATTTGCTTTCTCCTGAGATTTTTGCAGTTATTTACCGGTGGCAGCAAGCAATCCCACAGAACATGTACCTGCTTAAGAAGATACTGACATTTACCAACTTTGCATATACACTCCTCGTTCTGAATTATTCTTGCGTTGGTTTTATGGTTAGTTTTGACACACCTCGTTGTTGTTATTTCTTTTCCTTTTCTTTAAAGATACCAGGTTGACCTGACTTGACTAGGTTAAGGAGCATGGTAGACCTGGCTGTATTCCAATTGCTAAAATTGTTGCTAACTTATGAGACAATTTAAAAACTCTTGTTTGGTCCATAGCAGAGCCGCTCTTGCCCAGAATTTGGGATTGAGAAATCAGAAGTTTCTAGTACTACCAAACAAAAAACACCACCCACCCAAATCCACTTCATCATTGTAGACTAATGTTGAAGCTGAAATCAACAGTTTGTCTGTTAGTTGTTAAGTTCTGATGCTTGGCAGAACCTGAACCGGCAATATGGTTTTATTTAACCAAGATTGACAATGACCTAACTCTTTTGCTCTTGTACTGTGAAGGTGTTGAGCTTGCACGAGACCCTTGCTTCATACAGCAGCGTCTATTACATTGGAACCGTTATTCCAATCATATTGATCCTCCTGGGCTACATCATCAAACCAGCAAAGCCGGCCAGGTCTAAAGTTCGGAAAGAGGAATGAGACGGGACTTCACAATCTTGGTACGGTCATTAAATGTGCTTGGGAGAGGGAGCAAAAGTCATTTTGATCAACTGTTACATGTTCATCGTCATCTCTTCCTTTTATTTATTAGGAAATTGTAACAATTTTCTGATTTTGAGGCTATGGTTGTTGTTGGTCTCTTCAATTTCTTCTACCTGACTACGCTTAAACAGCGACGTCAGATTCCCGTGAACTTTGTAACTTTTTAATGCTTTAATCAATTAATGAAATGACAACAGTTGCGTGTATTCTTTGGAGTTTCTTCTTTGCGGTTAGGAGACGTCGTATCCTGGCGTTTCATATGATTTGATTCTGCTTTTTGATTGGTCAAGTCAAGGGTTTTGAACTCCATAGCTTTGAAAATGTATTGACAAAATTGACAAAAAAAATAAAAAACTGATATTACTGTGGAATCATGTTGCACAGATAGGTATTGTAGAATAGTTATTATTATTATTATTATTTTCTATTAGGATGAAAGTTTAGCTACGTAACTTGATTTTAGAAAAACAATTGCGGAATTAATTAAATCACGATCTCTAATAATGGTCTTTCGTCATATCATATGTCTAATCTCTTTCTATGTCTCTTTTTAGAGACCGTATACTCACATTTTGTAAAAAGAACTCGAAATTCAATTTATGAGAATCTCATAATTGATTTTTTTTTTTTTAAGTTAACCAGAAATGCTGGAGACTTAAATTAATTTTAAATCATTTTCTTGGAAAACTAAGAAAATAGAATTATAGAAATAAGAAAACACAAGGGAACTTAAAAATTAAAAACTGTGCCCGTCTACACTGTAACGCACATTCATCCAGCATCTGAGCTCCGTTCCAGAAGCCATGGAGCATGTCTGTGCAAATCAGTTAAAAGTACCGTTAAAACCGTTACTACGCAGGAAAAGAAGAATCACAACTGTATGGGCAAGTCTCGACAATTCAAGATATCCAAATCAACAACAAGAACATAAGCTCAATCTTTCCGTTCTTCGCTTCACTCTCGGTGAGATCCAAGAAAGTTACAAAAAAATTACATATAGATTTTTCTCGAGATTCTGATGGTAGAGTTCCGGTGCAGGTATTCGTGGATTGGACGAGTCCTACTTGCCCAGATGGATTGGTTACGCTTTCAGTTCACTTTTGATGTTGAACCACTTCGTTGGGTCGACTTCACCCGCCACACCGGCACAGCTAGTGGGAGAAGGAGCTTCGAAGTTTTTACTGCTTGATTTTCGTGAATTCCATGTGAAGTGATTAGGGTTTTGTTTTGGTGGGTTTTGGTGCAGAGGTCAGAGTGTTTGGGGCTTTCCTTGGGCGCGTTCTCGGTGGCACTCCCTCATCTTGGAAAATTTCTCAAGGTAATAATATCATTGCTTCATTGTTTTGTAGTTATCAACGTATCATCGCCTCATGTGTCCCCAGTATCGGTTTCCAATAAGCCAAATTGATGAAAATTCGAATAAGGCCTTCATTGTCTAATTGCTTTCTCCTGCATGGTCAACTTGATAGGAAAAAAAAACATCTTTTTGATGGAGTTTTAGGTAATGTGTTCTTTTTGTTTTTGGTCGGATGTTTGTAATGGCAGCACATGGAATGAGTTTTTGACATCTATTTTTGCCGCCTCATTTCACCATTTTCACCAAATATTTATGAAAAATCTGCAAATTAAATAATGTAGTGCTGAAATCGACTTAGAACATGTAAAAATCATGTTTACTTACTAATCTGTGACCTAAGGTTGCACTTGAATCAATTTGGATTGAGTGGCTTCAGAACTTGAAACAAATCAATTTTTTTGCAAGATTTCTCTAGGTTTTCACTCACAAACTTTTGTAATGGCGTTCTAGCCCTTTGAATGTTTAAAAAAACAAATGAATCAATGGATAAGAAATGTGAAAGGAAGGGAGCATTAGGTTTTGGGGGGATGAAAATAAGAAGGGCACAAATGGAATTTAAGTGGGTGGAGAGACAAAAAAGTATTAGATTTTAAAGTTTGAGGTGCGTAAAGAGATGAAGAGGTGAAAAAATAGAAAAAGAGTGGTTGAAAATAATTCCATCAGAAATAAAATTATATGTTCTATTATCATCCCTTGACGTTTTTAAAGGTTGCTAGTAGGATTAACGCATACCACCTTTGTCTGTTTGTCCTTCTTGTCTATGCTTGTGTAGGCATGGCATGCCTCTACTAAATTTTTAGGAAACTCTGACATTACCGTGTAAGGAACTTGTTGTTTTCCCTTTATTGCCAGCGATAGATGAGCAGTAAGTGAAATATGGAAACAAGTGAAGGGCTTCTTTGTATTCTGATAGGACTAAACTTTTGTGCAGGGAGCAATTCTGACTGATCAAGTGACCATCCCTGAAGGTAACAAGCAAATATTTGTTATGTCAGAGCATCTCACAGAGATGTTGAAGGAAGACTTAGCCTGGGGAACATTCGTTCTACTAAAGAATACTAACTCTATGGCAGTGGTACTTTTCCAAACTTTGTTTTTATCTGTCGGACTTGTGGGAAGAAAAATTGAATTGCTCTTTGTACTTTTTTTTGTTTGATAAATTAAATCTCAGTTCACTTTTAAGTAACTGGAGTCCTTGTGGGAATGTAACTTTGGTGATTTAACGTGGTTCTAAGCCTATTCTTTTCATCAGCTCATATCGGTTCAAGATGCACTTTGTATTCGCGGCTATTGGAATGTACCAGAAGATGCTTCAAAAGGTCAATTGCTTGATTGGTTTGAAAGACAAATGCAACAAATAGGACTTTTCGATCTGAAGGACACACTATATTTTCCAGTTAGTGCAGGTATATCTTGGATTTGTCTTTGTCATAACTCTTCTGAGGCAAAAAGAAGCCATCTATTTTTTCTGCTCATTGAATACTTTCTATTAATTTGTTGTGCCCTCACCCACTCACAGTATCTGCTTGAGCCTCAAGTTAAAAGCATAGGATCAGGCAACCTGATCAAAGTATAAAGATGGTTCCCAAATTGATTTTCAATAACATATAATTCTATGCCTCTGTGGGTAATTCTATTAGGACTAACTCCTTGAGGAAAAGTGTTTATATTAATTGTATGTTTTCATATCCATTAAGCTCAAGTATCACACACAAAAGAATAAAAACAAGGGAACTTCATGAAGGCTTGGAAGTAGCAAGTCCTTTTGTGGTAATGGCTTGGATGCAAGCTAGGATTTGTTATCCCAAGTAAGAAGCCTTTTCCTGTTCCTACTAGACACTTATATAAAATACTGGAAGGTCAGGCATAAAATCAATTATATTTTTGGACAAATTGACAAACAACTTCATTCCTGCAAGCAAAATTATTTTGATGTGCTCATACATATACTGTCATTTTTTTCTCTTCATGGTTTATTGCTGTCTAACCCATGCATACGGCATTGAATATAATAAAAATAGCTAGTCAATATAATGACACATTGTTCCAAGTGAAAAAGGTAGAGAATACATGGTGGAAATGGTTCTAGAAATCATAACCTGAGCCATGCAAGGCTTTATTTGCAAGGAATATATAAACTGATTTTACTTGATCTATTTTCAAACCTTTGTTACTCAACCAGCTGATGTTTTTCATTTTTCACTCTTATTAATTGAATATTCTTAGTCCTATTGCAGATTCTGGGTTGTGGGACGTGCTTCCTGAGGGAACTCGATCACTTTTGGTACAACCAATAATAGAAGAAGGTCAAGAGTTGAGTGCCAACGAAGGTAAAAAGAAGACCAGGGGTTTTATTCTCTTGGCTTCCAGTATTAGTTATGCATATAATGATAAAGATCAAGCCTGGATAGAAGCCATTGCAAGAAAATTTAGAGGTACGGATGCAAATTTGTAGTACATTGTTTCTTCCTAGTACATGGCAAATAAATAGAAGTACTCAACTACTTGAAAATTAACATTTCTTCCCCAAACCATTCTTTGTTTGGTGGAGTGAATTTTTCCAGTTGTTTTCGTATCTGCTTGTTCTTTATATGGAAGCTTTTGAGCGATCTTTCCAAAAGTGCTCACTGCTTTTGGCATAAAACCTGATGGGACCTATGCCTCATCAATCGAGAAATTAGAAAGTGGTAGTAGCACATAATCTTCATGTATTCTATTTCTTTCTGTCAGATGTTTGGTAAAAATTTTTGGTTTTTTATCAAACATAATCAATTTATAATCTTCTACCCCACTAAATTGCAATTAAAATAAATGTCATAATTGATATTGCATCTATCCTTTCCCATCAAATCACATCTATTCATGTAATCGTAACTTTTAATTGAAGAAGCTGTGGTCATTAGGCTATCAAGCTTTTGTTGAAGATTTTGATCAGGCAAAAAGATATGTGGAGGATTATAGTCAGTTTCAACCTTTTTTTTTTTTAAATGATGTGATGATGTCGAGTCTTAAGCCTGACTAATCCACCACGGGCTGCGCACGCCGGCCCCAAGGCCATGACCTAGGAGATATCAGGAGACTCAATTGACATATGGGTGACTCAAACACGAGATGTAAGTCTTAGCATCTCAGCCATTGCAAGTTGGGTGCTGTATCCGAGACAATTCCAAAGAGCCTCCTTTTTTGACTATCCTCATTTTATGCAATGGCAGCTAAGAAAGTGTAAATACCCAACCATTGAGTGGCCTAGGATACTTTTATTTGTTTATTGGCTGGATTTAAGGACAATTTACATAAGATCAATGATTATTATTAAGTTTCATTCTCATTGGTTACTCCTACTATGCTGCCAAATTGGATTGCTGTGTCAAATAAACCTCTAAGAGACACTTACAAAGCTCTTTAAAGGAATGTTCGTGATTCATAATTTGAGCTAGAATATTATAGCAGTACTAATTAATAGGCCTCTTCTAGCGAAGGTTAATTTAAGCCAAGAACCTTCACAGTTAGGCAAACCCAACCAACCAAGAAAAGCATAACTGCATGCTTTCATCATCATCTTTAGTATTCTCTTCACTTAAAAATTCTCTTTATTTTTTAATCAACCAGTGCAGATAAATGTTCCATATGTTCTGTGATTAGTTAGTGCTGGTAAATCTTCTTTGATTCTGCTAAAATGAAAATGCTTAAATGCATTCAATTGCTGCTGTCTTCTTCCCTCACCAACCTGCAAAAGTGACAACTGACACTTCTCTTATCAACTGACAGTCTTTCACACAAAAGCAAGATACCATCTTCATATATTAACAGAGGGATATTAATGGTGTAAGAACAAGTTTTATTAGAATCTCAGCTTCTTGGATAGCAACTATAATAGTTTGAGATTTACATAGATAGCCGAGTTGAGTTTTTTTGCAGACAATCAAGATATTTGAAAACTTTATGAGATTTATTTCAAGTGAAGGAAATCTTTACCATTTCAGCCTTTCTT
>JAJIYU010018511.1:0-11172 GCA_030144865.1 Tinospora cordifolia
AAGTCAACTAGTTGCAAGTGCCTTCTTAGGAATTCAACTAAATTAAATCATGATTTTTCCCATCCTGCTCAAGAAAACTAAAATATCCTTCCAAGTACCAAGTTCTCCAGCGTATAGAACAGGTTGATAACCAATGATAGAACTTTAGGTTCTTTTGGTTCACAATCAACTCGATGGTAGGTAGGTCTTCACAAATTTACCGATCTTCTTTGGCCTCGCTCTCTTCCCTTCTTTTCTCCAAACCTCATTGGTGATTCAATCCAAAACCTAGTGCCGCAGTAACCTTCCCCATTTGAAGTAGAAGGTTCCGCAAATGCAGTGCGAATTCCGAAGCTGTGGAGAAGAAACCGTTCGCAATGGCGATGAGAGAACCATTCGCTGCCGAACTCTCGGCTCATCGTCATTTTCAATCACCTCTTTTTTTTGGTAAAATTGATAATATTTAAAGATGTAGGACAACTGATATTTTACAAAAAAAAAAAAAAAAAAAAAGGCAAATATTTTTGATAACATTTTTTGCAATCTCCTCTTTGTTTTCCATTATTTTGGAGCCAGATTTTTTTTTCTATGACATAATTACCCAAATTCTATTATGTGATACACTTAAAAAAAGGACAAATTTCTGATTCAACTCTGCCATTTAAAATTCTACTTTTCATAACATCAATTTGGTTTGCCAAATTATTAACAGGATTTGGATAATTCAAGTTCACCCACCATACATTAAAAACCAAGTACCTCCACTTTACATGAACACAGGGTCTGAGGGAGCATGCTATACTAAGTCGGTCAGCCTCTGTCTTAGAGACACTTCACACTTCAACCAAAAGCTTGATTTGCAGAGAGGTATAAGAAGAAATGGAGACTTGCTTAGTGGAACAAAGACAAGACCTGGATGGATAAGAAACTCACTCTACAACATCAACAAAGGTTAAAAAACAGATTATTTATAAATTTCAAAGTAAAAGAAAAAGAAAAAAAAAATGAAAGAAAGATGCTGAAGCGACTGCATTCATCACAGGAGTTAAGTTTGTGTATCACGAGTTACCTCTGTGAGAATTAATTCAGACTGCTGAGCTTGTATCAATCAAAAGCAACTTTAATTTTCTGTGCAGTGTACAAGGAATCCTATTTGGAATTATTTCATTAAATAAATGATATCACGATGCCCAACTATAATACCAATTTGAGCGTGGTAAATAACAAAATAGAGAGTATGAGATTGCAAATGAAACACTCAGAAATAAAATTCTATGTGCAGTCACCAAAAACATCTTTAATAAAGCAGTTGCTAGTGATGTTCCAAAGCACAGGTAGAGCAGAGGTTTGAGGACTGAATAACCCACTCGAATTAGGCAACTTTACCACACCTATGAACAATCCAAATCCCAACAACACGCTGACCAAAGATTTCATGGTTTCGAAGAGTACCAATTTCTCCATTACAAAAATAGGAATATGACACAAACATAACACAAACTCAGTGGAGTAGGTTACCTAAGCGAGAACGGATTGATTTTCCATGACGGTCTAAGCAACTTGTGCCCTAAGAGCGCCCAACAACTTGCAGCGACCATCAAGAGAAGGAAATCGCTTGCATACTATTGACAAAAACAGGAAGAGACCCAGCAACAACCTAACCCTAACCCTAACCATGACCCCTCCAAACCCAAATGTTGAAGACTCGCCAATTTCTTCTGTGACAAGAGAAGATTGGTGCTATCCTCCAATTGAGTTTGGGGATTCAAACAAACCGCTCGACCTTTGCCTTGGAACATCACTAGCATCTACTGTTCCGGGTATTGTGTTTCATGATCTCTCCTCACTCCATGAATCGACAATCTATAAAAAGGGACTGAGTAGTGCGCTGGAGCGCAATGGATCCGAAAAGCTATGAACACACGTAAATGGTGAAGTATGATGCTTAAATAGGTTCGAAACCGACTATTACAACGGCTATAAACGACAGAGGTGAGGATAGGATACGACACAAACACAATGATAAAAGTTGAATCCGATAAAAAGATGATAGGATAAGATAGAGATGATATTAAATAAAATAAAATAAAATAAAATAATTTTACTTAAACTTACAAAAATGTTTGATATTATAATAATAAAATGGGTTGATAAGTTAGATTAATTTTAATTTCATTCCTTTGCAGAATAAATTATTTTTAATTTTATTTTATTTAATCTTATCTACCAAACAGTCCTTCATTATAGAAATTTTTGCTATCATAATATATTATTAGATCGCTTTCAGCTGTGTGGACGTTCTGGAGATTAAAATCTATCATTTTTTATCAGTTTCCAAGTGTAAAATTTCTTGCACAACATTTTTAACCTTAATTTTAATAGCTTCATAGCTAGTTAAGTTGTTTGATTACACTGTTGAGTTGATCTTTGTCGAGTTTCTAAGATTGAAGCTAGTGTTCTTTTTATAAGCTTAATCAAGTATTATTACTCTTGTTCTATATTTGCACTGTTTGCTCTTCTTATGAGCTCACTTCAATGCCACTCACTTGCCTCATGTCCCGTGTTGGATTTGTTCATATTGCACCTCCTTGCGCAATATCACCTATGAACGTTAACAAGAAGTAAAACTGAGTTAGATCAGATCCTCATTCACTTGCATCTAATCAACTTTTTCATTAAGCATTCAGGCTCACCACTTAAGTTATTCAAGCTTAGCTTAGTGTTAAGCATTATTTTGTGGGTTGTTTGGAGGCCATGGTTGTTTAAGATTATACTTTAAGAAAACTGATTATGAAAAGTAATTGTTAAAAAAATAATTATATAAAAAAAATAATTTCAATCATTCTTGTTTCAATTTATACAAAGTGATTTTAAAAATTATGGCACTATTTCTTTATAACTTAAAATAAATAATTTTATAGTAAATTGACAAATTTAACATTTCGTTGAGGGCAAAATATATTATTTTAGTATAATTAGAATAAGAAAGGTTGGTAAAAGTTGATCCACAGTTGATTATTCAATCGTGATTATTTTGAGTGTTAAATCATATAAACTATTTTAACAAACATGAAAATTTGATTAATAAAGTTACACCATATTTTTTAATCTGTAACAAACAGCCCCACCCCCAAAGCATGATATAAAATTAATATCATATTGGCTACTAGGGATGGGAATAAAGTAAATTTAAATTCAACAAATTATCTTATTAGTGTACAACAAAACATTCTCATCAAATACAGTAAAATTTCTTATCTAACTTTTTTTGTTATATTCATGTTCTTTTTCATCCCATCTTTTTCAGTAAAGTAGAGTAATGAATAGCTTTAATTGATGGTTTGTTTTTCTTTCATTATTATTTATTATTTCTTGTTTAATTTATTTAAACTTTTTGTTATTATTTTTTTTGGTTACACCAAACACAAATTTTTATTATTTTTAATTTTATTGTGTACAGGAAAGACAAGACTAAAAAAGTATAATAAATTATAGAGCTCCATAAGGTTATTAAAAGTCTCGGATCCCTTGCTTGATGTTGTGTTTACATTGTTCAAATAATTTCCTTGACGACATAATTTTTTTTTCTCAAAGAAAAACGTAAATCAATTTTTTTTAAAAAAAAAAAAAAAAAAAGATCTCATCTACGAACAAACTTGTGGAGTTGAATTTTTTTTTATATATAAATAATGAAGAAGGAAAGATTTTATTGTTTTGTATCTTTTATCCCACAATTAGATTAACAGTCCCACAGTAAACAATGACTAAAATTTTACTTTTACCTTAAAAGTAATATTGACTGATTTCCATATGCAAATTTGCAAATAGAAGTCATTTTGTTCAGTGGTTAATGCCGGATAAGTAAGTGACTGTAGTAACCTATTCAATACAAATATAAATTTAAGTTGTACAAATTAATGCTAAATAATATAAGAAATTAAACGGTAACGTTAGAATAATACATTTTCTGATACACATTATTACAATTTGAAGTAATTAGTATTTCAAGTAAGGCCCTTGTAAGCTGCACTGGGTCAAGAAAGTGATGTAGTGACAAAAAGAATGCAGACCTTTTTGCGATTTAATGAATATTATGACATAATTGCCCAAATTATATTGTGATACAATTCCAATTCCAAAACAAAGAGCAAATTTCTGATTCCACTGCTATGGGAAATCCTACTTTTCATATCAGCAATTTGGTTTGCCAAATTGTTAACAAGATTTGCATAGTTTCATGAACTTTACATGAACAAATGATTTGAGGGAGCATGCCATAAAAAGCCAGCCTTAGAGGACAGGACTCCAAACTTCAACCAAAAGCTTGATTGATTATTAGAATAAAGATCTTGATAGTAGAAGAGCAATTAATTGAATGCATCTACCTACAGTTATAAATAAAACAACAGAATCAGTAGAGGCATTTGTATTTACACCAACCACTGCATAAGAAAGGTGTGAACTGGCTTAGTAGAATAAAGACAAGCCCTGGATGCATAAGAAACTCACTCTACAACATCAAGAAAGGTGTGAACTGGCTTCAATATCTCCACCTCAGCATCAAGATGTTTAAATAGATGGTGCACCATTTATATTTTCTATACAAGAAAAAAAATAGATTGTAACCAAACTAATTTCACAGTAAAAAAACCAATAAAAAAAAAAAAGGAAGACGCTGAAGTGAATGCATTCATCACAGGAGCTAAAGTTGTGTATCACAAGTTACCTCTTTCAAAGTTTAATTTTCCATGACAATCTTCAATTCAATTCAGAATACTGGGCTTGTATCAATCCAAAACATCTTTAATTTTCTGTGCATTATACAAGAGAATCATATTTTTAAGTATTCCAATAAATGATATTACGCTACAGAATTAAAATACCAACTTGAGTATAGTAAATAATAAAATAGAGAGCATGAGGTTAAAAGTGAATAACTCAGAAATAAATTTCTAGGTGAAGTCGCCAAAAATTATTTAATAAATCAACACTATCTCAAACTTTCTTTTTGAACCGAAACAGATATATTTGTTATAAACGCACAAAAGGGGGAGTATGAAGCATTGCACATAGAAAGCACCACACACCAAACACAAGCCAAACAAACAAAAAGCCAACTACCAAGGTGGTCTACAATTGCACGACACAATAGCTACAGTTCAATTAATAGGAAGATCGTTGACCCAACAGACACAAAACAAAAGAACTCGGAACTTTAATGCTTTCACACAATTTTCTCCATTCTTATGGTTATCATTAAAAATCTATCATTCAGCTCCAACTAAATAGACCAAAGGGTCGCATCAAGCAATTAAAACCACTTTCCCCTTCAGCCTTGGACAACAGATTTAGATGAGACACTGACAACACCTCATCAAGATTTTGTGGTGCGATATACCTATAGCCAGAAGAAACTTACCGTCTGCGCCATAAACCTCTCCCTGACCTATAAGAGAAAGAAGTGTAACCAAGGTTTTCTGCATCCCTTAAACATAGTATACAATAGACAATTGCCAATTATGTAAGCACCTCAGCAACATGTTATGGATGCTAATTATCCTCTGAACCAAAATCTAGCCAAAAACTCAAACCTTAGTTGGTACCTGAATTTACCAAACATGTTTTGCAAGCAAAAAAAAGGATGGTACAAAGAGGAACACTGAGTTGGTCAAAGAAACACTTACAAGAAAATACCTAAAAATTTGGGACTCTAACCTAACAATCTGGAGAGTTCGATAACCTAGGCGGGGATAATCTGGCCATTAGAGGAATAATCTCAATATGTTTTTATCTGTTAGGGCTCTAGGAAAATGTACATTCCAACAAGATGTGTGAGGGCGAATGCCCCGATCTAGGCAAAAGTGGAGTTTGAGAACGGGATGTCACCCCAACTTGAACCTAATTCGAGGATCCACGTAGCCCTCAATGTATGTGTTATTTATCCATTCCTACTTTTTTTTTAATACCAATCTTGATGTTTGGAGATAACTCTCTTCAATTATTCCTGAAATGGGAAGGAGTAGGTCTTGCTTCATATTTGTTAATTCATATCTAGTTTACATGACTATAGGCAGATAAAGTAACTACAAATGCTATGTCTGTCAATTGAATAGGTGATTTTGTATTAGCTTCTTGGATTTCAAGTCGTTTTAATGTCTTTCAAACAGTAGACCCTTCAACCATTTTTCTTGGGAGTTATTCTCGCCAATCGGCTCCAAACCCACTATTCCTAGCCTCATAAAATCAATTTAAACTTCCCTATTTACAAGACACCGGTCATTGGTAGTGGTAACTAGGTTAAAGTTCCTTACCGTTGGGGGACAGACTCCTACAACAACCAAGGTTCTTTTCCACTCAGCCTTGATTGACACTAATCATTGTGTCACTTGGTCAGTGTGCTAATCACTAGTGTGTGGATGAATTATCAAGTAGTAAGAAATATGCAACTGCCCTATTATGCAAAGACTAAGAGAGTCTAACCTCGTGCTTGCATTCAAAATTTAAAAGTATGACCTTTCCCATCTGTTAACCTCATGTTTGCAAAGCATTGCGAGGACAAATTTCCATGGCCTTCAAAGTTGTTCCCTTGCTTCCAATGTCATCTCCATGCTTGCTCCCAACAACTGTAGCCTATAGGAAGTCCACCTCCATGTAAAACCTTCATAGCCATTTGCGCAGTTTACCACCCAAAGCCCCACAATCTTATATCACCTTCACAAAGACCACCTTTCTCCACTGGTTTTTGCACTTCCCTCCAATTGATCATATTAGTTGCACTCGCATTTAGTTTTCCTTTCACCACAACCAAAAAAAAAAAAAAAAAAAAAGAAAAAAGAAAAAAGAAAGAAGAAAAAAAGAACCCAAAATTTCTTCTCTTGTCAGTAGCCACACCCCCTAGGACTTTGCATATGAATAAATAATAGGATGACAAAAAAACTCAAGACCACTCTAACAAGAATCAGCTGACCCTCTTTCAATGGAATGTGTGTTGCTATGTTCTGATATCTAACCTCTTAGAAATATTTAATTGCACTGGCTCACAAAATGCTATGGAGCTAGCATTCTCCCCAATGGAAAAACCTATTGATGTCAATCATTTGATATTTTCGCACATCAAGAATCAACCTAGTCATAGTGCCAAAACAATTGAGTAGTTAAAAAGCTTCTTGAATGTTTGCTTCTCCTATAAAAATAGTGAAGTATAATGTCAATTGGTAGCGTGATATCTCCACCTTATCTTTTTCTATCAAAAAACTGTCAATCAAGGATGATTTGTCAAGTTTGACTCAATTGTCTTCCCAAGCAGTCCACCACAAAGGGAAAACAAAATGATGATTGTGGGTACCTTGTCGCAAACCTCTCCCTACATCAAATTTATCCTAGGGTCTTCCATTGATCATCATAGGATGAGACAAAGAACTAACACAACCAATTTTATCCAACAAATCCATCTCTCCCCAATACCTTTTCTATGCATAACAAATTGCACGAAATCCCACTCCGTCAAATTATAGGCTTTGGCAAAATCAACCTTTAAGACAATGCCTTCCTTCTTTAGTAATTGACTCTCCTCTAATGCCTTCCTTCTTCAATAATTGACACCCCTCAACAACTTCTTAAATAATGAACACCACATCAACAATCTACCTGCCCTGAGCAAAAGCAAAATAGGTATACTCAATTATTTATTATTTTGTGAAGAACTATTCCAAACCCCCAATGACAAGGTTTTGGCTATGATTTTACACAAGCAACTAGCCTGATGGAACGATAATCCTTCAAGCACCAAGACCTAGACCATTTTGTGATCAAGTAGATGTAGCCATGTAGGTTTTATTAGTTATGAAATTGAGTATTGACAATCCTATTTTGATAAAACTACTAACGTACTCTCATCATGTGCTCTTTAACCACATCAAAGATAGGTGATGAAAGACATTAAGCAAGCACCTGGACCTGAAGCTTTATCCCCATCAAATCTACATACCACCTCCATCTCCTTAATGGTCATTTGAGGACAAAGCTATCCTCTAAAGGAAGGTCTTCCCAATCCTCAAAACATCAACCACCAGCCAATATCACTCTAGGAAAAATACATTTTTTAGAAGTAATCCACATTCTCTTCCACTCCAAACTGCTCAAAGAGACAAAAGAACCAACCTTCCTACCTTGGCAATTGTGCCTCTATCCAATCCACTATTAAGAATTGTATGAAAGATCCTGAAATAGATGTCCCCTTCCTTCTACTAACTCATCTTGGCCCTCTGCAAAGCATGCTAATCATCTCTCAAGCACATTTTTGTCAACTTCGCTTCACAGATTTTCCGATACGAATCTAATAAATGGAGCACCCCGCATCTTCATCTAGTTTATCCAAACCAGCAATTATATCCCCAATCTCTTTTTTCTTTTAAGACCTCAAGCCAAAAACCTCTCTACCCCAATCCTTGACAAATCCTTCAACCTCTAACGCTTTGAAATGAAATTATGACCCTCCCATCCATAGGTCCAAATCAATTCCTATAATCCAACCCATAGATCGAATATGAGGAAGTCCTCATTAGCAAGCCAAGGATTCTCAAATTTTGTATGTAAGTGGACCATGCCTCACCTCCCTTGCATCAAGAAAAACAAGCTTAAAGTCCCGTGCTTATGATGGGGAAAAAACCTCTCCCACCTCATTGAGAATAGGAATTTGTCTAGCCTACAGCAAATTGGGACTTCTTGAAGATTCAACCAAGTAAAACAATGTTTCATAATGGGTCCTCTAGAACCAACCCAACTCATCAATCAATTGGTAAAATTCCAAATCCGCTTAGTTATTATCTTAAATATTATTGCCAATGTCACGCACAAATTAATGCACACGCACACACATACATACATGTGTCATAAAACTCCACAAGAACATTATTAGCAGCAGCATATCAATATCACACACTTCAAAGTTTAAAATGAACCCAAAATGAATAAAAGAGAATTAGCAGAGACAAGTGCTCAAATAAAAAAAAAAAATTAAAAATAGAGCCTTGACGAACAATAAGACCTGTCATCATATTAACAACCTTATACATGGAAGCAACCTCCTAAAATGCAAGAGAACTTGAATAAAATAGAGACAAAAAGGCTTGAGCCTTCTATGTGATCTCTATTACGCAATAAAGCTAAAATTTGTAATATTATATTATTATAAAAGTTTAGCAAATTTTGCATAAATGGGTAAATATGAAGATTTATTGTAATAAAGCTTAAAATTCACTTAGGTAGATACTTTTAACACAAAAATATATCCAAGTCATTAATAGCGAAACAAAATTAATCTTGTTAAGTAGGCTAATGATTTAAAATGGTGGCATTTGTTCTTTATTTTCGGTTGTGTAGTAGTTATATTTTTTTTTTTACCATATACTTTGTGCTAGTTTGACATTTCATGTTGTTGGGTTTAATTGTTTATTATTCAAATGTATGATTTATTCTGCTTCTTTTTTTTTTAGAATTTCAAATAAAAGAATATAGATCTAGTTCTTCCAGGGAATTTTTAAAATTTTTGTAACATTTATTCTTTCATTATTATAATTTTTCTTGCCTCTTTTTCTGCATCTCCCATAAAATTACATGATTTGTCAGCTAATGAAGTTGATAAAAATTATAATAATGCATATTTATTTTATTGTTTCTATTGGTCAAATCACAAGTGTTTACTTCATTCTTGCGTTTCATCAAATTCTATGCCAAGTTTCAAACATTTTCTAATTAAAAATTATATTTTTACTGAAGTTCATCGAATTCTCATGAATTTGTCAAAATCATTCAGCAAACTTTTGCTTTTTGTTCTTAAATATTACATCCACTTTGCACTTTGATAGTTCAAAATATCAAATTAATCTGCCAAAAACCACCTAGTTCATTACAATTTGTGGACAACCATCAATAATGTGGTTAAGCATGTGAAAGGAGGTTAATGGGATCACAATAGTGACCCATAATGTGGTTTGCAATTATGTGTGCAGTTTGGGAAGAATGCAACCAGAGAATTTGAAAGGAAAGGATAGTACAATTCCCAAAGTAGGGAAGAGGTTGATGGCTCTTTTTGGTAGCCCATGCCAAATTAGAAAAAGGACTAACCTTTCGCGAATGGATAAGAAATTGGCACAACATTAAAGTATGGGACTCAAGGGGATGTATAATCTATAGGTGGAGTTGTATGGTTCTACCAAGTGTCTTTCAGTTTGTGACTCATTTTGTAAGGGATATCTCATCCCACAATATTCTAATGAATATAATTCTCTCATTTTCCAAAAAAATAAAAAATATTACAATTGTCTTCTATACTTTTCATTGTTACAAAGGAAACGAAAGACGAGGGATAACATTGTTCTCATATTGTTTACAATCTACTGTTCCATTTTCTATGTTTTCTCTCATCTAATTTCTTCTCTTTGTTAGTCTTCACAGTACCAACCTATTTAAATTTGAAAAGCTAGACCATAATGAAGTTTCTAAAATGGGATGACATTGTTACTATATTAATTGCAGGACTCTTTTTTCCTTTTCAACAAATAATGAACTGGAGTTCTTTCATTTTGCAAATGATTTTGCATCTTTGGTTGATTCTTTATTTTCTTTTAATCATATTTCTTTTCATTTTATTCATGATTTGACAATGAACATATTGAATAAGTTGGAAAAAAAAAAAATATAGGAGTCAAAAGTTCTTTGAAATACAATGAACATCCACAAATTATTTCCCTTCTTTTTACCCCTAATGCAACGCAAATGCAAAACAAAAAAATACAAAAATAGAAGATTATCCTAATAGTTCCATAGAATTCTACAAAATCCAATAAGATTTAACAAAACTTGATCAATTTCAACATAGAAGTTAAAAAAAAAAAGTCATGTCATCAATAGAAAAAAAAAAACAATAATAATGTACTATTTTCAATGTTATAGACCAACAACTGAATATGAATTTTAAAAATTAATTCAGCAGGCTAAAAATCATGTGGTTTATGGAATATAATTACTAAAAAGAGAGATAATAACTTAGCAGATTAAGAAAACTAAAGGTGAACATTACAACAGTGTTGTCAAGGCGCCGCCTAGGCGTCCAATTCCTCCCAGCGCCTAGGCGCTGGTCTGGGCGTTGGGAGGGAGTTTTTAATAAATAAAAAAAAATTTAAGGACCTTTTT
>JAJIYU010018512.1:0-11224 GCA_030144865.1 Tinospora cordifolia
ACTTTCTTTTATTAATAAAGAAGTTGAATTTTTCTTTACCTTTAAATGCCTTGATTTTATAAATGTGAAATTGCACTATTGAATTTATTCTAAGGCATGTGGTATTGAAAACTAGAAAGTCAAGTGTGTGTCGCTTGTAAAGTAACACCGGCCCGACCTGCCAATTGGTTAAGTCCACCGTCAAAAGGAACGGTGATTATGTCCAACTCTTAAATCAAAGAACGTGGGGGTTGGGGTGTTACAGTCAGGTAGTTTGGTTTTGACTAAGTTGGTATGCCCACAGGCTTTGCTACTTTAACAGGCTAACACTTAATTAAAATGGTACACTCGAGGTCTCAAGGAAATAAATTTTATTAATAGAGATAATTTGTAAAAAGCCTTATTCTAACTCAAAATTGATAAATGCTAACATATAGCAATCTAAAGGTCTTTCTACAACTACTCATATTCAAAATTAGTTCATTTTTCCTAAGATTGGACTATGAGGGTTTCTACTGGGGATCTTGATTTACTTGAGCCTCAACAGCAACCATTTTGGCATGGTTCTCACCATAACCCTTATAGTCTTGAGGCTGAGGAGCCCGAGCAGGTGCAGTTGGACAATTTTTGGCAAAATGACCCCTTTGTCTGCACACATAGCACAACCCTTGTCTCTTAGCCTGCTTCTTTTGTTCCTTTTCAGTTTGGTGAGTTTGTTTCTATTTCTTGCTTTCCTTTCCCGTCTTTCGATCATTTTGTGGTTTCTTGTTTTTATTCCTTACGGATTGTTTGAAGTGGATATCCTTTTTGATTGAATTAATCTCAACTGTCGTTCCTTTGGGCATGGTTAGTTTTAGAGGAATGACTAGCTCATTGATTCCCATTCTTAGTTCATTCTAAACCTCAGGCTATCACTATAGAGTCCTCATCACCTGCTCGACCACCTGTCGAGTGATTTCTATTATTATCTCTGGTGATAGGACAGAAGCTACTGCCACATCTGCCCCTTGGTTACTTTGATCAGGTGTATTAGTATTTTCTTGGATTCCTTCCATTATCTACAAGCCAAAGCCACTTTAGTATCCCACAAGGTACATAGAAATTTCAATTAGGACATTTATCTATGGTACTCACCCATCTTTCTTATCCTCGGGATATTAAATGTTTTTCGAGACTTGAGAAATGGTCATCATATGTTGTATCCATTTCCTCTAGTTTTTGTTCCATTTGTACTATCATGACTCTAAATTCATGTCTCTAGGTTCTCGATTTGTTTAGTGGCCTAAAGGTTTTTCTTCTAGGTTTTTTTCATGCACGGGTACAGGATTCGATCTCAAAGCAAATAAACATTACAGCATGCATATCACACAATCACACAATCACGCTAGCACAGCAAGGTTCCAAGCTTCCACTTAAGCTTTCTAGTTCAAGTGTCCCATACCACTCTACCCCTTCCACTTAGGCTTTCACTCAGAACAGAGCAGCACCCAAACAATTTCGCAAATTGCTCGATAACTAAGGTTCCCGTGCCCACTATACTCCATTGTCCCATACCAGCGAGCATAGAAAATCCCATTCTACCAGAGTTACCAATCATTCAGCACACATGGTCCATCATTCTCGAAGTCCAGGCTTCCTCCAAACCGCTGAATTCCTATGCATCCCATACTACATAGAAACCGAAAGATACAGAAGCTTCCTAGTCTCGTGTCCTAATCAAACAAGTTTATGTTTTCACACAAGTTTTCGTCTCTAGCCTATGCCCTAGAGATTTATGCTTTTGATCTACTGTGTCACCCCTAGCTAAACCACGTTTCTACCTATGGTCTTTCTTTGGACCTAGGGTTCAATCTGGTTGACTCACAACCTATGTCTAGTCAAGATACCATATTTGGCATCTTTTCAACTTCTATTCACTTTCTTGCCCTAATTTTCTACCTTCTAGTTTTCTTTCATAGAAAATAAGAGTGTTCTTCAATGTTGACTACTCATATAAGCTGGTGGGACAACCTCTAGATCGGGCGACGAGACCGAGGTTTTTTGCTTAGCAACCTCGCTTTCTAGGGCGGGATAACCCACCTCCCTTTCAATGTTTAGCTTTACTCGAGACAATGCTTACCCACTATCAGCTCAAATTGTAGTTTTTGTATCCAAACAAAATAGTTCAAAATATATTTTTCCTTTTTAAAAACACTTTTTAAAACTTTTTTCAAAAATAGACGGTAGGGCACTAAAATTTCAATTCAATGTGAAGCTCTAATTTGGGTTTCTAATTCTCGTCAAGCAACTAATGATTGACTTTCTAATTCTTACCTACTACATCTACTAATTAAGCTCTGATACCACCTTTGTAACACCCCAACCACCAAATCTTTAAGCATTGGACATGACCACCATTCTCTTGACAGTGGACTAAACCAAACGGCGGGTCAGGTCGGTGTTACATTTACAAGTACACAACTTGCATCACTTTCTATTTTAATTATTTCATGCCTTGATTGTATTTAACAATACATAACTTAAATTTAAGAATTTAATAAGGCAATAGTACAAGAAATAACTGAAATTCATAAACTCAATTAATTAAATAAAATTGGGTACATAATTTGATCTTGAAGAAAAACTATTACAGCACTAAGATTCAAAGCTTGAGCTACATGCCCTTACATAGAAATTAAAAATTTTCAAAATAAAAAGAACCTAACTAATATTCATGGTCTTCATGTATTTCAACTACTTGAAAAATAGAAGGAAGAGGTGAACACATAACCCAGTGGATCTTTTTAACATTTAAGTTATTATTTCAATTCAGACAAACCAAGCATATCAAAAATTTTTGTACATTAGGCGATTCAAACAAATTTCTTGTTTATGGATGACATTCAGACCGAAAGAGTTTAATCTATGTGCTCCACATCGTTGGGAGAGAGAATCACTCTTGGAAACTCAAATCAAATATCTATGAAGTGGGATCACTCTTGGAAACCTAGTTCAAAATCATCAAAGCTAAGCCGGCAAGCTGGATCGGGGGTGGAACACACACGATGACATTATGCAGTCTATCATTGCGCCGGCACGTGGATTGAATCATTATTTAATCTTTTCTTAATGATAAAATACACAATATCAGATTAAACCATCGATGCAACATGTACATAACATGAACCTTCAAATATTTATTCATGGCATAGTTTAAGCATATCATGCATCATTATTCTTGATTTCTAAACATGCATAACAAGTATATTCATGGCACATGAAATAAATAAAGCATGCATATTTAAAAAATATATTCAATCATTCAACTTCAAAACATCATCACACATGCAAGATTTATTCAAATTAAAATAAAGAAGTAAAAGTTAGAAATCACTTCCACCTTAAATACGTCTCTTCTGCACACCTCTGAAATCAGGCAGAGTTCCATTACTTCGAAGCTTCCAAACACTCAAGAACTCTCAAGAACACTCAAGAACAGTTCAAGGTTACTCAGGAACTGAAGGGATTGCCAAAAAGAAGGCTAGAGAGAGTCTAGAGGAACTAGTATGCTCTTGATTTGGGATGAACACAATGTGAACACTAGGGGTCCTTTATATAGAGTTCAAAATAGTGTAGAATGGTAAGTTTTTGGTATTTTCCTTGTAGGAAACTTGCTAGTTATTCAAATTTTCGTGCCCCCAAGTATAGAAAAATAGCAAGTGTGTTTCGAAAATTTACAAACACTATTTTTGAATTTTTTTGGAATTTTTTTTCGTTATTTTCAGTTATTAAATCTCAATTTAATCAGAGCTTAAACGTGGGTCGTTGATGATCCTCGATCACATCACTCAGATCACGATCAAGATTAACGAATTCGTCGTGGGTCGTCGGATCGTCTTCGATTGCATCAACGCATCTGATTTGATCTGGGTTGCTAGATTTCCTCGAACGCCGCATGATCATCAAAACGGCTAAGATCTTCACCGTCGGATGAGCATTGAGCATAGCACCGTTCGTGATTGACCAAAAACAAATCAAATCCAAGCCATCCGATCGTCCTCGAGCGCAACATCATTCGTGATTAAAAACGCGGCTTTGATCTCCGCCATCAGATGCACCTCAAGCGTAGCACCAGATGATCATCTTACTGTGAGAACGAATCTTGGCTGTTGGATGATCATCGATTGTCATGTTCGAATCTAATTCGCAATCAACGAAAGTGATCTCGTCAGTTAGATCAGGCTGATCAATTCTAGGCTATTGGATTACGTTGATCTGGTGCTCGTGAGCACTATTTTGGGCTTTGATTTCATTCGTTGGATTGTGCAGATTGGTCTTGGACCATTGGATGCAGTTTCTAATTACCAATTTTGCTTTCTAATATTGCTATTATCCCAAATTTATCAATTTTTTACTTTTTAATTGATGTAAACATAGAGTTTTGCACATTCCCTTCTATTTTAATGGCTTGCTAATATTTTCCTTTTTCTATTTCTTTAATATTGTATTTATTAGATATATTTCTATTTCTTTAATATTTTTAATTCCATTAATTAAAAAATCTACATTTTTCATTTCCATATATTTTTATTTATTTTATATTTTATTTTCAGATAATCATGTATATAATTATAAATTGATACTTACATAATATTTTATTTATTTTTAATAAATATACGCATACTACATTTTTATTCAATTATGAAATTAAGGTCTTATTTGTTTATTTTATATTATATTTCCAATATATATTATTTTTCATTTGCCAACCTACAATTTGCACCCAAAGATGTCTTGAAATTATTTCACTTAACTTATTTCATTTAATTTCCTTAAACTTATTTATCTTTAATTATTTGACAAAATTTTGGGTTACTACACCCTTAATTCTTGAGTAATCTTGAGCTATTCTTGAGTGCTTTAGTGTTTGATTGAGTATTTTTCAGCATTCTTTGAGTGCTAGATGTTGGAAAGAAGGGGAAGCTCTGTCAAATTTCAACCAAACTAATAATTGAGGTAGAAGTGATTTCTAAAACCTCCATTTTACTTGTTTAGCTTAATACCATATTCGTGTATGCTTGATTTTAGTTTAGTATGGACATTTTGGTTTGAAGAACATGATTTAAATTTCAGATTAACATGTACGTCATGTTTAATTTGATCATGAAACTAAGCCATGCTTAGATTATGCATGTTTAGGTTTATTTTAAAATATGATGCATGCTATATGCTTATTTCATGCTTTGAATGTTTATGTGCTAAACATGCTAAATTTATTTTCTTTGTGATTCATGAGTATGAGATTAAATAAAAGATTTTGAGATTAAGAACCTTATACTTTCACAATGAAAATGTGGGTCAATGTGGGTGTTCTTTACATGTGATTAGTTCACATGGGTGATGTCCCAAAATACTTGCAATATGGGTTAGGCCCTAACCCAATGAAACTTTGCATAAGGATTGCCTTTTCACTCAAGGGAGGTATTTTGATAAATAACATCAAGGACCTTGATCAATAAAATTTACAACTATAAACAAAATATTGTTTGAAACGTCCAATTATTTACAAGTGCTTGAATTTGAATATGTGGCTGACCTAAATTAGTAATTTGGTTGTTTTAAAATGATCCACTGGGTTATGTGCTTACCATTCCTCTTTTATTTTTTAGGGATTTAAATCAAATGAAGACTTTGATATTAGATTGGTTCTAATTTCAGAAAGTTTCCATATTTGAATGTAAGGGCATGTAGCCAAAATTTTGAATATCAATAATTTTAGATTTTCACTAAATTTAATTTCTTTTATCAGTTTTGAGTTATGTACTCTATTTTATTAAATCAATAAAGATTTGAAAAGTTTTCTTTTGTCTCTTGTGAAATTGCATTATTAAGCTTTGTTTACAATTTTTAGGTCAAGTACTCTTGAATCTCAATGAGGCGTGGGATAAAAGAAACTGACAAGAAGTCAAGTTGTGTACTTGTAAAGTAATACCAGCCCACCATGTGGCTATGTCCAATTGAAAGTCTCAAGCATTGGGGTATTACATAGAAATGAATGCAATCGACGTTCCTATATTTACACTTCGATAAATGAAAAAAGTGCTTATTTTTCTTTTTTTGGACCGCAAAGGAGGGCCAATAACTCTTTTACAACTAATTTCCTTCACTTAAAAGAGTGTTAAGTGTTTATTTCCTCATTTCATTTTGATAGCATTTCCTTAGCCATCTAAAGATCAAAAGGGCCTTGGGTACCTAATTACTAATAGGAGGCATCATTTAATGATAAACATAACTATTTATCTCATTCTTAAGAAGCTAAGCACTTGTAGAGTTAAAAATACCTTATGTTGCTCACTTAATACGCTAAGAACTGATAAAAAAAAATTAAGAAGGTTGTTCTTCCATTTGTCTCGTAGAGAAAGCATCAATTGATCACTTAAAAACAAATTTCTTAGCATAGAAATGTTTTTACTGTCTAAGTCCTTAATTAGAAGGAAGTAGGTTTCTTTAAGTTCTAATTTTTTAGTGAAAAACTTAATTTCACTACGAATTTGCATTTTATTGACCTAATTTCAAGTAGCGAATTATAGCTTCATTACACTGTTGCAAATGATCAAATTGTTGAAAATGATAGCATTCATTGTTTTTATCTAAAAAAGTAATTGATAACCTATTTAGAATTAATTTGTTTTTGTTTACACACAATTATAATAGTCAATACTTTATTTACAGGATTTG
Source organism: Tinospora cordifolia (assembly GCA_030144865.1). Lineage (NCBI taxonomy): Eukaryota > Viridiplantae > Streptophyta > Magnoliopsida > Ranunculales > Menispermaceae > Tinospora > Tinospora cordifolia. The sequence continues at coordinate 6,697 of JAJIYU010018512.1, forward strand.
CATTATCCAAATAGAATTTTTTTAACTCATTTAAATACTCATGGAAGTTTAGGACCCTAGTTTCACGAGAAAAGCATTATGTCAAGGTTTCAATTGGGCTCATCAACTTCTTGGCTTACTAGATGCTCGTAGAAATGAACACAGTCGACGTTCTTATCTTTGCACTCTTAAAAATGAACAAAGTGCTTATTTTTCTTATTTTGTGCAACAAAGAAGGGGTTGCTAGCTCATTTACAACTAATTCCGATAACTTAAAAGAGTGTTTAAAGCTTACTTCCTTATTTTATTCTGAAAGCATTCCCTTAACCATCTAAAATATCAAAAAGTGCTTTGGGTCCCTAATTCCTCGCAGGAGGCATCACTTAAGCATAAACATAAATATTTATCTCATTTTTAACAAGCTAGGCACTCTAACAACCGATAAAACAATTTAAGAAGGTTGTTCTCGAATTTGTCTATTGGAGGTGAATTGCTCACTTGAAAGAATTTTTCTCAGCTTAAGAATATTTTTACTGTCTAAATCTTCGATTATAAGGGTGTAATTTGCTTTAAATGTCTAATTTCTCAATGAAAACACTAATTTCACTATAAATTCACATTTTATTGCATTCTTGACCATCTATGACCACGCAAATCTTCAAATAGCAAATGATCGCTTCATTACACTCTTACAAATGTTCAAAATGTTGAAAAAGATCATATTCATTATTTTTTCATAAAAAAAATGATTGATACCCTATCTAGAATTGATTTCTTACTGTTATATGTAGTTTTAATGATCAAGGAAGTTTGGGACCCTAGTTTCACAAGAAAAGCGTTATGTCAAGGTTTCAATTGAGCTCATCACATTCTTGACAAACTAGATGCTCGTAGAAATGGATGCAGTTGACATTCGTATCTTTACACTCTTGTAAATAAACAAAGTGCTTATTTTCCTTATTGAGTGTCGTAGAAAAGGGGCCAATCACTGATTTAGAACTAATTTCATTCACTTAAAAGAGTGTTTAATGCTCAGTTTCTCATTTCATTTTGATAACATTTACTCACCCATCTAAACATTAAAAGTGCTTTGTGTAATACCTTGAAATTTTTTTTGGAAACTCAATAAATAAGAGTTTGAAAATAAATAGCAGGTTGCTTAACTTGATTGTAATTAGCAAGTTTTACTTTGTTGTTTTGATACAAGAAATTATAAATTAAAGGAAAAATGGAAGGAAATGTCATGGAGACATAAAACCACAACCACGGTCTTGCGTTCAACCACACAAGAAGAACCAAGGAAAACTGTGGTCCTACAACTCAAGGCACTAGAATTGCAATGTCGCAGTCCTACCTATGGGGACCACGGTCCTGCATCGAATTACAAAACTGCAGTCTTGGACCCTGGTCACACATAGCAAAAAACCCATTTTTCTACCCAAGTCATGAATTAGAAAGTGCACCACGCCCAAACCCAAATTGTTGCCATCTACCATGTGCAAGAATGGAGGAATTAGCTAGTTTCCTTTGTGAAAACACCCAAACCTGTTAATTCTTACACACTGAAACTCTATATAAACGCCTCTTGTGCTCTCATTCTCTTCATTCCAACAAGAACTGACAAGTCCTTCTTGCCCTCTCTCTCTCTCCCTCTACCACTTTCTTGGCTTTCTTTCTCTCGTTTGCACTGTTCGAACAGTGGTTGATGTAGAAGTAATGAAGTGCTACACAAATTTTGTGATAGCAATTGGAAAAATCTAAAAGGGATTCAATTAAAGCTTCAAAGGAGCGAAACTACTAAGTTGGAAGTGATTTCTGAGTTTTAATCTATTATTTTGATTTCAATAAGATATTCATTTGTGATTATTCTTGAATATGCATGTTTCATGTGAGTTAATCGACTGGGAGTTAATCATACATGTCATGATTAGATCTCACACGCTTAGTTTTGCATAAATAAAATGTATGCTATGTGCTACCATGATCCATGCCATGTGTTACTATGCTCATATGTTGAATTTAATTTTGTTTATTATTCTTGATTGTTATACTTGTGCATTTCCTTAAGATTGGAACTATGGATTTGTCTCTAATTCACATGGGTAAGAGTCCCCAAATACTTGGATAATGGGTGAAACCCTAAATCCATTGGAAATTGGATAAAAGGATGCCTTTCTTTATTTGATATGAGTTTTGATGAGAACAACAAGGGTTTCCCCTTTTTAATCTTAACTACAACTATTAAACTAGAGCACATTTTTAAAACGACAAGGGTTCCTTGATCAAGACGTTTTTGGCATATGCTAGGATTAAGGTGTATGTGATCATGTCATGCTAGTATCGTCACCCATGTTACTTGCACATGCTTAGGGGTGTTCACCCATTTTTGGGTCCACATGAATTTAATAAAAATTCATATCTTTCAATTGTCTAGGATTTTTGGCCCTTATCACATATTTTTAGGTTCACATGAAATCAATAAAAATTCATAACTTCTATTTGGCCAAGGCTCTCTCCATTTTTTTTCCTAATTTAGATTCCACTAAAGCATATTAGGAATGAATCCTTAATTAAACAAATGGAATGAATTTAAGACGCCTAGATCAGTTGGGTGATTTGTTTGGTTTTATTTCATTTCACTTCATTTCATTTTTGTTTCTCAATTTTACTCCCCTGAGGGGTGTTTGAGCAATTAAACTGACTAATTTATCCTTGAAATGAATTGGTCTCATTTATCCTTATAATTCAATGATTTCATTTCATTTCGTACACATTTTTTTAGGGTATTACATCATCACATTCTTGGCTAACTAGATGCTCATAGAAATGAACATAGTCGACATTCTTATCTTTATACTCTTGTAAATGAACAAAGTGCTTATTTTTCTTGAGTTACGTGACAGAAAAGGGGCCAACAACTCTTTTACAACTAATTTCCTTCACTTGAAAGATTTTGCAATGTTTATTTCCTCATTTCATTCTGTAGCATTTCCCTAACCATCTAAAGATCAAAATTGGCTTGGGTCCCTAATTGGTAGTTGAAGGCATTCTTGTGGAGAAATGGTCAATTGCTCACTTGAAAGAAATTTTTTTAGCTTAGGATTATTTTTATTGTCCAAATCTTCAATTAGAAGGGTGTAGTTTGCTTTAAACATCTATTTTCTTAGCGAAAACACTAATTTCACTACAAATTTACATTTTATTGCATTCTGAACCATCTATGTCCACACAAATCTTCAAATATCGAATTATAGCTTCAAAATGTTGGAAAAAAACCATATTCATTGTTCATCCATAAAACAAACGATTGATACCCTATGTACAATTAATTTCCTACTATTACATGAGGTTTTAATGATCAAGGACATTCGCGACCCTAGTTTCACTAAAAAAGCATTACGACAAGGTTTCAATTAAGCTCATCACATTCTTGGCAAACTAGATGCTTGTAGAGATGAATGCAGTTGATTTTGCTATCTTTACACTCTTGTAAATGAACAAAGTGCGTATTTTTCTTGTTTTGTGCCACAGAGAAGGTGCCAATAACTCAATTAGATCTAATTTCCTTCACTTAAAAGAGTATTTATTGCTCAATTTCTCATTTCATTCGATAGCATTCACTACTCCATCTAAATATGAAAAGTGTTTTGGGTATTTCATTGCTCGTGGGAGGCATCACTTAATGATAAACATAATATTTATCTCATTCTTAACAAACTAACCACTTGTAGAGTTAAACATACTTTATGGTTCTCTCTTTGCACTCTAATAATTGATAAAACAATTTAAGAAGGTTGTTCTTGCAGTTGACTTATAAAAAAAGGGTCAATTGCTCACTTAAAACAAATTTTCATAGCTTAGGAATGTTCTTACCATCTAAATGCTCAATTACAAGGGTATAGTTTGCTTTAAGTGTCTAAATTCTTAGCGAAAAACATTAATTTCACTATAAATTTGCATTTCATTGCATTCTTAACTATCCAAGTTCACACAAAGCTTCAAATAACAAATTATAGCTTCATTACACTCTTACAAATGATCAAAATGTTGAAAAAGATCACATTCATGGTTCTTCCCTTAAAAAATGATCGATACACTATTTAGAATTAATTTCATTATGTTAAATGTGGTTCTAGTAGTCAATGCTTCATTAAGACGATTGACATTATTCAATGACATTTTTTCTAAGTCATTTAATTACTCATGAAAGTTTAGTTTCATGAGAAAAGCGTCACATCGACATCTCAATTGAGCTCATCACATTTTTGGCTAACTACATGCTCGTACAAATGAAAGCAGACAACATTCCTGTAACACCCCAACCCCCGTATCATTAAGCATTGGACGCATCCACCATTTTTCTTGACAGTGGACTAAACCAAACGGCAGGCCGGGCCGGTGTTACATTACAAGTGACGCACACTTGACTTTCTATTTTAGTCATTTCATGCCTTGATCGTATTTAACCGTACATAACTTTAAAATTAAGAATTTAATAAGGCAATAGTATAAGAAATAACTGAAATTCATAAACTCAATTAATTAAATA
>JAJIYU010018513.1:0-11171 GCA_030144865.1 Tinospora cordifolia
TTCAACTTCTTCCTGCTGTGCTGTGCTATAAGTCTCTGTATCTGTTCTCCTACTCATCATCTTTTCTTCCCCTTCGTGTGTGTGACTCTTTGTGGTTTCAGCTTTTTGCTCAGCTGAAATGTCGTTTGGCGTGGGTGGGATGATGCTGTGCCCAGAACCCCCCATTCCCGCAGAAGAGTCAGATTGAGAAGAGTTATGTGTATAAAAACATACCTGGTCCTGTTTGTCTCCTCCTCCCTGGTCCATTACCCGTGCCAGTCCTTCTTCGTCACTTGTCATCTCAACAACTGTGTTCTTCGAGTCTGAGAGCCTAAATGGCTTGTATTGTTGTTCGTATGACTGCAAGTCAGCATCCGAGTCGTAGTCTGACATCGACTCCTTTGCCTTCTGGGCCTCCCAATAGGCTAGGAGACCTTTTCTTTCCCGAATCTCTCCTTTTGGGGCCCTGGCATAGACTCTTAGCTCGGGCCTCTGTTCATTGTCTTTAAGCCTCTGGCCCACCCCATTTGTCTGTCTAATATCCATTGCTGGTCCGTATATTCTGGTCCGATTTACTTGGGCTACTTGGTGGTCCCCTGCAATTAAATTTTGTCCTGGCCCATACTTTATATCCGCGGGTACTTCCATGTGACCCTGTGGTTTAAACCCACCCATTACACCTTTATCCAAATCCTTCCAGTGTCGACCCGGGTCTGATTTGCTATGGGTTTGTCTGGCACCCCATCTGCCATCCGTGCCATGTGTCGACTCCCTAGCAATAGCTTTTCCCTTTTCCTTGTACCGCATGTACCTGTTTCCTGCTCCGCCGTCTGACTCCTGATCTGATGTCAGTTGGTCCTCATCTTCTTCCTCGATTATTGCGTCACCGTCGTCGCTGCTTAGAATCTCAATCTCCGACTATCGCCGGCCACTGAGTCGCCATTTCCTGGCGTGCCTTAGACCATCCCTATGATCATCTGCAAACTTCTCCAAAATCTGCATCCATAGTTCCTTCACTTCCATCGCCCAATTTCGTTCCAACTCCACTAGCCGCAGTTCCTGTATTCCTTGGTCGTCATAGATCTCGAACCCTTTCATTAGAAAGCCAGATTCATGCCCTTTCAGACGAAGAAACGCCATCTCCATCGATTTATTTGAAATTGTCACCTTAGCAATATGAAGAAGCCCCCCACATGCTTCGCCGATCCTATCAAACGTGGTGATGTTCCATTTGCTTGGTGGAATTCCTTCCACCCCCATCCAGCTATTTCTACAGGCGACCTTCGCCTCTCCGTCGTACCGACCTTGTTCCCATTCTTCGATGTAAAATCCACCAAGTAGTGTTTGGAAAATATTCCTCCTGAGGATCGCTGTCTTCTTTATATACATTTGAAGTTTGGGTTTACATTCATATGAAATACTTACCTCTCCTCTTATTAATTTTCTTGAAGACTTTTTGGTAAAAGATTTAATAAGTTCGTCTTGATTAGATTTGAGTAACTCCAAATTATGTAATTCATTTTTCTTATAATAATGGCTTCCATAGTTCGTTTCTTAGGCATAAATCCAAATTTGTGTAATTTTTTTTTTGAGAGCAAATAGTAAATGAGATACATTGATAGAAGAAAAAGTGCAAACCACAAAGAAAATCATACAGGATGTGAGGAAACAAAGCCCAACGAACGCAGCAAAAAAAAAAAAAAAAAAAACCGGCAGCAAAAAAAAAAACAACCAAAAAACAAAAAACCAAAGCAAAGCACCTACAAAATCATATCCAAATTCTAGGGTACCCTCATCCTCTCCAAGCTATTATATCTTCGACAACTCTCCAAATAGTTTCACTTGATAGTTTTCTCAAACGAAGTACTTCACCTTTCTTAGTTCTTTTCTTTCAATGATGCAAATTTTGTAATTGTTTGAAGTGTTCCTTTATCCCTCATCTTTTGTCAATATTTATCGCTTGCTCTTCTAATTCTGTGGTAGTTTAGACTTCATTATGCACAAAAACTCTTTTAATAATTTTTCTGACATCCTTTTTTGCTATAATTTTTTATGCATTGTTTTTCTTGCCCTCCAATCTATTAGGTTTATTATCTACAATTATTGCAGACAAGAAACAAAGATATTGTTAAAGAAAAGAAAAGAAAAAACAACGAGATCACGAGGAGGATGAGAAATTCTCCTTGCTCCCTTTAGGATTCTACTGTAGATCACTGCACCCCGAATTTAACTTATGGTTAAACCACATGCACAAAAGCTAAAAAGAGAGATTTCTCCCAAACAACAATTTATAGACAATTCATCTATATTTGTCATCTATTTTACTAGTTTACAATTAAATGTCTTTTAATTTTTTTTTATTCTTTAAAATTTTCTCATGGGACTTGGTGTGTGCGCACGCACTTGTGTGTTTTGTGTAAGCTCTTTGCTAGAATAACCTCACAACTTATACAGAGTGGTGTTAAGGCAGAAAAATTGACCTAGGCAATAAGTCTGTATAAGGCAAGGTGGGGCCTAGGCAAGGTGTAGACAGGTCTAAGGTGGACTATAAATGAATTATTTAATGGTTCATAAAGAATATTTATTTATTTATTGGTCCCTCACCTGTGTTTGTGTGTGCATGTGCACAAAAGATATAATATGTTAAATTAAATAATATATTGAAATAAATAATATATTATTGAATTTTTATTAATTTAAGGTTTAAAATAAAACTTTTCTTCCAGTCCTCAAGAAAAAGAAAATTCACGCACATCCCCCTATGGCGCCTTGGTCGTCGTCTAGGTAGTTGGGGGTCTAGGCGTCTAGCTCGCTTAGGATGTCCCCTTGACAACATTTCCTATACATGTCAATTTACCAATCCTTTTTGTTAGAAAAGTCCTCATGACATTCATTAAGTCTACCTATAAGGAGCATCAATGTTCATGTCTTTAAGGCCGTAAGTTACTATAAAGTCAGTACACTCATCCAACTTCATTCTTGTCTCCACACTCATGATTAACTTCTTATCTTGTCAAGTTCAAGCCCATAATCATTGGTTCATACATTGTGAAGAAGTATGTGTATGCACTTATGGATATAGGGGTGAGGATGCAGCCTCTGTCTTCCTCGAAAAACCACTAGGATGTCGCCCTGTCAGCTTTAAGCGGGATTATTCTTCAGTAAATATCCTGACAGTTTTCTTGGCTATGGAACAATCTATACTTTCAATACCTTCAGGGTTGGGGGTTTGGACATTTAGTTGTGAGTCGTTATTCTATTTGTTGGGTGTTGCATGGTGGGCCACCCCAATTTTCATCAATAAAAATAATCCACAGTTGAAATTCTTGAGAATGGACGGAGGATTGAAATCTTAATGGGGACTGTGACGTTGCTTTCATGATTAAGTAAATCTGTCTAGATTTGTTGTTAAAGCTCTTGACATTTGCTTTCTCCATATATAAATAATAATGGCAGTAAAACCAGTTTGAGGCCTGAACCTGCAACAGATCGCCATTGACTGAGTTTGTAAACTCATTTGGCTTCTTGCTTTTCTTCTATTTTCACAAAGTTCCTCACCACTGTCAGCAATAGAAACGCTCATACGGAGCCAAAGAGGAAATATATGGCAGACTTATTTGATGTTATCTCGAGTAGCATGCTTTGACTACATTTAATGTGATTAAAATCCTTGATGCCACATAGCGGTAAGTTTTGCATTAGTCATTTGCAAATCACTTTTTATGCCTCCTGGTTTTTCGATAGCAAAAATGCTTGCCTAAAAATACTGTTAAATGCACAATGATATGTAATCAATTAAGTCAGAGTTAAGACTTTTAGCAAATTCATTTGTGAGTTTGCTATAAATTATTATAGAAAAAATTATTTGTAGATAATAACTTTAGGAAATTTCTGGTAATTGCCAATATCAATAAAAAAAAATATAGTAATTGGGAATAATTTTTTTTTCTTGTTTTTTGGGCATATGAATTGGGCATTGTAGCACTAGTGCTATCTTGTTGCTAGTATTATATCTTTCTGCTGTATTCATTTATGGTTTTTTTTTTTTCCCCCAGAGTAAATTTGACTTCTTATTTCTTTGGCTTGTTAGGCGTGGCATAATTTCTGTGACCATGTACAACTTTGGCTCTCCACGAGTTGGAAACAAAAGATTTGTTGAAATATATAATGAGGTAATAAGTAGTCTAAGTGGTATTTTCATCTTGAATCACCAAGAGATGTATGTGGGAATTATCTTCTCTCCTTGTTATAATGGGTACATATATCAAACCGATCATTAGTGTTGGCTAAAGCTGACACCTTTCTCAGCTGGTAGCTTAGGAGTGGCCATTCGATAACCTTGTTATTTTGTAGATGAATATGGAAATTTCCATTAACGGTTGTACAATCATATCATTAATAATGGTAACTTAGAGAATGTAACATTTGTTGAGTTACATGCTAAGAAATTCTCTTCCATAAGAAAGAAAATTCTGGATTCAATAGTTAAATGATTGTCACTGCAACAGGACAGTCAAGCTTTTGTGCCTGTCACAAAAATTTTTGGGTAATATATTATACAAAGTGACATCCAAATACAAGCTCTTAACAGAATTAGCTGATCTTTCCACCCTTTCCGAATAATGTTCTTTTTAAACCAATTTTTAGTCTTTTTTCCATCTATATTTTTTTAACAACCAAGGGTATTGAGTTCCTTGCCCAAATAATCAGTCATTAAGCATTCTATTTTTTTACGTCTAGCATGTTTGATATATCTATTGCAAAGTGCTTTTGAACCAAAAGCAGTTTTGTGTTACCATTAGGTTAACTTTAAGTTTGAACAAATTGAAGGGGTGTGCGTTTGAGGCTTACACCTTCTGCTTCTGAGGTGGCTGATTCCCCTTTCTCACTGGCAACAATAATAACTTAAGTTTATTCCCACAAAGGCTTTATAGGTCATTTTGTTGAGCCTGTTATATATTTGTTGAGATCACTTTTGCAAATCCTGCTTATTCAGTTTATCATTATTTAACAAGTGTTGCCTTCTTTTGCTATTGGCATATGCAGAAAGTCAAAGATAGCTGGAGAATCGTAAACCACAGAGATATTATTCCAACAGTTCCAAGGCTCATGGGTTATTGCCATGTTGCGCAACCTGTATATCTTGCAGCTAGAGATCTACGGGATGCACTGGTAGGTAATTAGTCACAAGCATCGAAATCATGTTTGCATATGTTATAGCAAATATCCCAACTAGAGTTTTTTCTTTTTTCTGCACTTTGGTGTTTTGAAGTGTTGGAACTATATTTTTGTTGTGAGCAAATGCAACTAAAATCTTTTTTTAATTTTTTTAATTTTAATTTTAATTTTTTAAAGAAGAAACAAGAAATTATGATATTGATCAATAAGAGTGAGTACATGTTCACTAGAAATGAATTAATCCACAAAAGAAGCACTTAGCAAGGTGTTATTGGGTGATGGTCTGTCTGGCTTTGCTTTGGTATTTGTGGAAGGAGCAAAATGGTAGGATTTTTGAGGGAAAGAAGCTTTTCCTATGTCAGATTTGGGAAGATTCTCTGGCTCTTGCCTCCTTTTGGATTAGCAATAGCTCTATTTTTTTGGGTTACTCCATTTCGGGTGGAAAAAATATTCTATAATTATTTCAGGTCTTACATTTAATCTCCTCTTTGTTGTTGTAGCCTTTTTCTCTTATCAATATAATGCTTGTTTCTTAAATTAAAAAAAAAAGAAGGAAAATGCAGTGCATTTTTTAAAAAACAATACTTACCATAAAACTCAACTTTCTTGAAAAATAAGTGGAGTTTTACTTAATTCTTTTCTATTAATTCTATTCTACCAATCTTTCAAGGTCAATATAGCATAATCAGTGCTTGTTTTCCTCAGGCATATGTATCATACATTAATCAAGTCATAACAATGAGTATAACCAATAAAGGTAGAATCCATTAAATAACTAAGTGTCAAACAATATCAGGTACTAGAATCAAATACCATTACCCATAGGATTGCCTTCAACTCAAAATAATACCATGAGTATTCTCAAAACTAACTTACAAATTTTGTAAGCGCATGTGGTGCCTTAGGCTGCTCATTTATCTTTATTAATATATAATATCTATTGTTTCTTAAAAAAAAATAAAAAAAAAATAAAAAAAAAAAACTAAGAAATTCTTTAACGTTATTTTGAATAAAAGCTAGAAAATAATGATAACAACGTAGAGTCTCAAATCTTCTCAACACTATCAATCCTATCGTGGACCTGCAATTGGAGATGAAATAGAATGAACTCAAAGAGCCTAATGGATTATTCTACAAAATCGCATTCATTATTCAAATTTAACATTTAAACATACAAACACTTGTTAAGCATTAGGCGTTTTCCTTGTGATCTGGGAGATCAATCATCACAGCATGCTGCCTAATCAGGCCAGTCATCTAATAGGAGCCAAATAAGGAGTGTTTCAACAATTCAAATCAAATAAAATCATCTAGGCGGAACCCAATTCAAGGGTTAGGTACACCAACAAGGCCTTATTTAGGACCATCGCCTTGGTACATTGTTGTCATCTTCTTAATCTTATTTTAGTTCAGTCATACAAATATAAGAAACATAATCTAATTTGGCCATTCAAATCATGGATGTGATTTGATACATCATGTAACATCTCTAGCATAAAATCTTCAATCATGTAGTAATTGTGGCATATGCATTTATGATAAATCATGCAATACGTATCATGCGGTCAATCATGCATTCATAGATAGATATGGCACATTGGCATGTTTCTATACACTTGAATATAATACAAACACACATGCTTAAAGATAAAATCTAAATAAGGAATGTGATAGCATAGAAATTATCTCTACCTCGATCACTCCTCTTTTCTGATGTAGTCTGATTGGAAACATATCAATCCTCTAGGTATGGATTTAATCATGTAAATAAGATGTTAAGCGGTTGCTTTTAATCACTTAACCAACACTACAATGTTTCCGAAAATCTTGGTGTTTGTCTTTAGACCTTCGGGTGCTTTCCACTTCGAGAACTTGCCATTTACAGTATGGTTATAGTGGGTTGTTCTTCGTTGTTTTCATGGGACGTTTCCATGGTTACTGGGGATCTTCTAAACCTTTTGGAAAATGACATACACTTCAGCAAATCAACCAAGTTTCTAGGGTTTGCATAAGAATACTTGTTGAGGTTAGGGTTGTGGCATGACAACTTATTGTTCTAGCTTAGTTCACCTTCATGTTTGGGGGCCATTTTCTCCAAAAATCTAAGGGCCTTTTGAAGGTTTTTTCTAGTAGGTTTTTACATTATGGAACGAGATTAGGGTTGTAGCAGCTATTGTTCCTAAAATATGGGTAGTTCTTTCCTAGCCCTTTTTGCCATGGTTTGAAGACACTTACGAGGCTACTATGAGCGTTTTTCTACACTCTAATGGCTGAACATATTCAGCATCATAGTTGTGCACAAACTATACCACTTTGCCATGCTTTAACTATGTGTTTCCAAGACCATGAGATGCCTTCAAGGCCATCATTTAAGGCCTTTTTTTTTCAGCCATGCTCCCCTGTTTTTAACCTCTTTTCTAATGGTTTTCAAGAGTGTAGTGATTTTATGGGTGAAAACTTTTGGCCCTAAGGTGAGCACAAAACCGTCCATCAATTCTCATCATATACATGTGTTTTCATGCACATATGATGTCCTCCTAAGCCATCTCCTAAAGTTTGTTTTTCCCGCCTAAGCTCCATGTTTTCTCCTATTTTTCTTGATGTTTGAGGGTTATTTCTACTGTTATTGAGGCTGTAAATGTTCAGTCCCGTATGCGTGCTTAAACTATATCAAGCTGTTAGGTTTTTGGTGTTTTTTCCATTACCAACCTCTTGTGCAACTGTGCACATGTATTTGGCCAAGGATTCCCCCACCTAGCCATGCCAAAGGACAATGCTTTTTGTCCTCAAAGCTCAGATTAGAAACCTGTCCATGGCTGGTTGTGCGTGCAAGTGTACAAGTGCCCATAAGAGTTAGGGATTCTGGGGTTTTTACCTTCAAGCAACATCTTCAATTTGGCCCTTCTCCTTGACTGTTTTCCTTCTTTCTCTTGATATTTGGAACGTCCTAGTGCTGCAAATTTAGAGAAGAATTCAGTTTAAAAAATGGTCTTTGATCCTCTAAGTTAACGGCATGGAGGGGTTCACACATGATTTAGGATTCAAGTGTGGCGTTCCCTACTTTGTGTGAGCTTTCGGGAACACCTTTTAGGGCTGCTTTCTTGGGTGTGTATGGCCATAGTTTACATGCCTTTTAAGGTGAAAACAGTAGGTTTTGGGCAGCAAGCAGGTGATGTTTCATGGCTGATTCATGGGGTTTGGCGTTGATGGCTACCAGGCATCCATGGTGTTGATGGTTTCTAGGCATCCCTGGCATCATGTGAGAGTTGTGTGGACTGTTTTATTTCCTAGAGTCTGTGGTTGGTTGAATGCCCATTAAAGGTTGGTTTCTACTAGTTCTAAGGGGTTATCAGATGGTTAAAACATAGTAAGAAAATTGCCAAAACCGTGCTGCCCACCATGGCTTCAAAGACACCAAAAACCGTCCAAAAACACTCCCCATGTGGGATGGTTCTTGGGTCATTCTCTACCCAAAAGTTGTAGCTTATGAAAACATTCTAGAGTTTGTATTCTACATAGATTTAGGTCAGGAAATATACTTTCTAAGCTTTTGCTTTCAAAAGTCCCGCTTTTGCTGGTAAAAATTTTCCTCATTTTTTTATGATGGAAAGAGAAGACAATGGTGGTGTAGGCTTGCATGTATTAGAGAGGCGACGGATGTGGTAGGATAGGAGGGTCATGTTTGAATTCTATGTGGAGATTGTAGTGATGTATTTTTGTTTGCTGTAATTTGTTGGTCCTATGTATTCTTTAAAAAAAAAAAAAAAAGAAAAGAAACAAAGAACTTTACTAGTCCTATGTATTCTTAAAAATTGTTTAGATAAACTGCAATTTTTGTAAGGGATTTCTCATGCCCAATTTATCAATAAAATCATTCAGTCTTTTTCAAAAAAAAAAAAAATCTATTGAGACTCTAGCAAGCAAAGAAGCTCCCTCCTTTTGACTTTCTTGTTTCCTTTATTTTGTGATTTTTCATTTGAGCCTTTGTTGGATTGTCTCATAGAGGAGGAACTTCGTCCTCTTCCTCAATAGCTTCCCAAAGATGTGCCTCTAGGTGTGCCTCCATTCTAGTCGGCCAAACATGGTAATTGTCATCATTAAACAAAGGTGGTGCTAATTGTGCAAAGGGTGTTTCAGAATCCATTAATTTTAATGGATTCAAGTAAGGTGTTGAAACCTTTTTTGGTAGGTTTCACTCTACTCACGCACAAGTCCCTTTAATTGCAATATTGGGTTTACAGACATAAAGTTGCACGGATAATTCAATGAAAATGCAATCCCTAAGCAAAAAAATAGCAACAACCCCTAAGCAAAAAAATAGCAACAACCACTAAGAAAACATGATGAATAAAATAGCTACAACTAAACAAAAAAACTTGGTCTTGTCATCTTGATGCATTTAACAGCTAATTGTGCCACGCTCAATAACTATTTTTGACACATTCAGGAGCATTTTCAACAGCTTTTAAGGCATAATTCACAAGTTCATTGTTGAAGATGGCCCATAAACCATTGTCTACCACCAGTACCCTTGATCTCCTTTGATGCATATGGAAATTGAGAATATCGCCATTAAACATTTGGTAACCTCCACTGCTCTAGTGTCGCTTGCAATAAGAATACCACTGGTTGAATCTTCTGCAGGTGAGTGAGACCACCCTTTGAATCTAGAACCACAAATTTGCCCCACTTGTCTAACACTATATTTTCTTCTTTTAATACTATCATATATGGATTTGATCTTCTAGTTGTCCTTTTGATTATACTTATTTTCTGGTTCCTAACTAATCCACTCACATTCCAAGAAACAAACTTCATTTAAAACCCTTTCTGACCCTCTTCATGCCTAACCCTTTCTTTAAAGAGCTTTGTTATACTTCCCTGAATTTCTTTATCTCATGCAATATTTCTTCTGTCTTGATTTTGCACAACCTTACTTCCATCCGTGTTGCATAGTTAGCCAATGTCTCCATTGTTTTTAATGACCCATTATCGCTTTCATAGTTTTCTACCTGATTATCACTGTGAGATTCATTTTGGTTCCCAAGAGTAGATGTTGGAGCTCGGTCTAACACGAACTGAGAAGAGCTATGGGATAGGTTGAGGGAACTTGTGATGGACTCAATTTTCAAAGAAATTTAAATTGTAGCGGGGATGAGGAATCTGTAATTCTATTACTTTTAGGACATATAGCAAGGGAAAGAGATGGGGATTGCTTAAGTAAGGGGAACCATATGCCCCACTAATGCTATGATTGGATGGACATACTTGATGTCGAGAATTTGTTATGATCGAATACCAAAAAGATCACCCTTCTCAACCTTTTGTTCGATCTCCTCTGTTTGTGACTGTTGTTCTAGGGACTCCTCTTCCGAGTCTTCAAGTCCATGAATTGCCTCATTCTTACAGCTTGATTCAGTTATTTCTATTTATATTAGAGACCTACTTTTACAAATCACTATTATTGTATACCAATTACTCATTTTCTGCCTTGTGTACAGGCATTTGAAACTGTCACTTTTCTCTTATGTTTCTTCTAGTTCTCTTTAATCTAAAAAGGGTGTTCATCAATTAAAAAGGAGAAACAATAAAATATCCTCAAATCTCAACCAAAACAATGTCATAAATCAAAGATCGCTTCTTCACATCTTTAACTACTACTCTCGTTTTTTTTTTTTTTTAATGAAAGGAAAAATATGTATTATTATATTCAAAACCTAAGATAACTACAAAATTAGGGACAAGTTGTCCCTCTTAATTATCAAACAAAACAAACATATGAAAACCCAAAACCAAAAGCCCTTGCTGCCTTGGCTGAAACATCCCATACAAAATAAAGGACCAATTCCTCACATAATCAATCCAAAATAATCGAAAAAGAAATGTGAGTTAATATATGATCTAAAGTCAAAAATATCATAAAAAATCCTAAAAAAAGGGGGGGGGGGGGGGGGGGGGGGTGTTAATCAAAAATGGAGGAAAAAATTTAATATATAATATTGAGTATTTTTTTT